>GL379891.1:212517-262604 GCA_000143925.2 Caenorhabditis brenneri | reverse complement strand
TATGTGGGATAGTCGCAGTAGGGCATCTACTGGGTGAGTGCTGGATGTCACGGTCATTGCAATTTCATCTCCGTAGGGACAGGATGATCAAAACAAAGAATGAGATGACATTTGCGAAGTTTGTGGAGCCCTCGGATGTGATGTGGGAATATAAGTGTAGCGATGGTCGCTTTCAGTTCCCCCAAAGGGAGAAAATAGGAGAAGCTATCAACATTAGCTTGTCAAAAATTAAACAAGATCCCACTGAGCACATCTCAAAAGTTGAGGAATCCATTCGCTTTCTTCTGGTGTGAAAACGATTTGCGAGCATTGGAAATGCTATTTTCGTCTTACCCGAGCGGCATGAACACCCTGAGAAGCAGCCTATTAGCCATTTTGGATGCCTGAAAGTCAGGCATCAAAATACCGCCCGCTTACGCTTTAGCTATGTTGTTCAGGTGCTAAATTGTTTTCAAATGATCTAAAACATCATCGCAACTAACTTCCAGATGACTCATACACTTTTTCTGATGATATTGACCCAAATGAGCCAACTTCGGAAGTGGAGCAATGATTTTGTGGAATCATCAAAAAGCCTATTATTGGGATTTCGGGTTTCTAGGTCACGTGATGGCTGAGAGAACAACTGAAAATGGTTTCTTATTTCGTCAGGAACATTTTCTATGTTGATGACTTACTTCGAAAATTGACCTAAAAGTTGATTTCAGCTAAAGGTGAGGGTGGAGCAATGATTATGTGGAGCAGTGTAGAAAAAAAAAGAAATATAGAAATTGTACGGTTTGTTAAACAAAAGACTGAAAGGCAATGGTTCCGATAACAGTTCTAGAGAAACACAAGAGAAAAAAGGAGATGGTGGTAGGTGGAAAAATGGAGTTATCAATGTAATTTTGAAATGCAATTTCACATTTCCTTTCTTATTTATGACTGTCGAAAAATGTCTTTTGAAAAAGAAGAAAAGAGACCATGATAATCTTAAGCTTACTGTGGACATTCAAGCCAAATCTTATAATAGTATGGGGAGAATAAATGCCTTCAAGGTGGTGGAACATGAAAGTCTACGGGGACTTTTCGGAGTTCTTTACACAAAAAAACTCAGAAAGTTTCATGTAATAAAAGTAGAAATGTATTTTTCAGAGTTCAATGTTTTTTGGTCTGGTGTTGGAATCCAATATCGTAAATGCCTTTTGGAAGGTCACATAAAACAATTCAGTTGAATGTTTTAAAACAAATAATTCCTCTGTAATTAATAAGACAGTCGTCGAAGTTACCTGAAATGTGTCTTACGAAATACAGGATACCGTCTGGTTAAACCTCAAACAAAGAGACACTGTTTTTTCAGGTTCCACATCGCATGATGTTCAATGCTCATAGGAGCCGAAGTAAAAGTTTTTTCCTGAATCGATTTTCAGTTTTTGCAAGATTTGGTCGCATATAATCTGAGGTCAGAGTTTTTTTCCAAGAAATGAACTAAATTTTCAGGCAAGTTATGATCTTTCAATGTTGTAATACACAAGCATGTAAGTTCATAATATGAATTTAATTTTCAATATAACAGGTTTCACAACTCCTGAACTTTTTTACCTTCCCCTTTTTCCTAATGATCATATGTTTTACTTCCGATTTTCTTCTTTCTTTTTTCTTATATTCTTTCTGATCCCTTCTCAATTCGTCAGATGGCTTCTCTCCCTCCCTCCCTCCCTCAACATATTGCCGCCAGAAAGATTACACTAAATTTCGGAAACAACAGGTGTTCGGTCCCATTTGAAAAAGGGGTCGGGGGGCCCCCAGGCACATTTCATCTCTCTTTTTCTCTGCGGAATTCTCTTCATTTTTCACGGAAATTGAAAAATATTTCATTTTGGAGGTGTCGTCTGGAATCAGAAAAAATCTTACATGAGATTTATGTTCGTATCCCTCATTTTTATCAATTTTTCTCAAAAGTTTTTTGGGGAGGGGGGTTTGAAGCTAGGGATTTCTTGAAAAAATTTCCAAAAAAATCAGATTTTTATTTTCAGAATGATCATCCAAATATTCCTGTTGTTTTTTCTCTTCGTTCCATTTATTTTCACCCTCCACCCCATTCAATCGTGCTCCTCGAGCCCGTCAATAACATTCCGTGGTGCAAATGATATTACGAGGGCTGGGGGACCGGCACTCATTGTTTTTGCACCACTGCAATGTGCAAATTGCTATAATTATTTGAGAAAGTGGGTTTTTTTTAGTAAATAAAAAAAAATTGTGCAAATTATATTTGGAAAGTGTCCCCATTATCATTCGGAGTGGCCCCAATGAAAAATAATCTTCATACGACGTCATTTCGTTTCAAAACACGTTTTTGTGGTTAATTTTTGTAATTTTCGCTTGCTCTATTTTGTGCAAGCTTTTGGAAAATACAGTAAAAATTCCAGTCGTCGCAAGACCTTTCGAAAATTAAAATTTCGGTAAAAAATATTAGTGTGCGCACCGCCAGAGTAAAAATCTTCAAACCAGGCATTGATACCTGTAATTTCTGATTTTTATTTAAAAAAAAGCTTTGACATCATATCCAAGCTTTGTGAAAAAATAAAAATTCATAAAAAGCTTTCATAACCTTTCCAACCAAAAAAAATTCCAGACTCAACGACCTAGCTGCCTCCAGATCTTACAAAATATCAGTAGTTGCACCGGATTTTGAGTCAAATCATATTATCCAGAGGACGAGTACAGCGGTATTTCTTTTATCATTTTTACCATAATTTTTTGGAAATTCGAAAAAATATTTCAGTTCCCAAATCTTCAAATCGATCGAGCTGGCGAGGGATGGCCAAGACTAGGAGCGAAGAATTTCGATGCGATTGTTTTGGATTCGTGAGTTTTATTCTAATTTTTATCAGCAAAATTTTTGAAACTGGCAGAAAAAGCTCTGAAATTTCTGAAAAACGTTCATTTTCAGAAACAAAAATCATTCTTAATTGTAAGAGGGGTTTCGAAAAATCAGAAAAAAAAAACCTAAAACCCCATTCCAGTTGCTCCCGGGTCACCGAAACCTTCCAATGGCCCCAATCCGATGTAACCACCTCCTCCACCATCCAAGCAGCTCTGGATGCCACCTCCACCAAATGTGCTAGTATGGGCGCCTCTTACACCTGTCAGAATCAGGGACCAACTAAGAAGAGGGTGAACGCATATTTGAAGGAGCAGGAGGCGGAGCAATTGAGACGAAATCAAGCTCAGGGGCAGAGAAGTCATCAGAATCCTCCACAGAATCCTCAGTATCATCAGAATCATCAAAATCAACAGCACCAACACCAAAATGCTCATCAAAATGGTCACCAAAACTATCAAAACCAACAACACCAGCAGCCTCAGAATCCTTATTCTCAAAACCAGAATTACCAAAATCAAAATCATCAAAATACCCAATATCAGTATCAAAATGGAGCACAAAACCATCAAAACTATCAGAACCAAAACCAATACTACCAAAACTCCTATCACAATTTGTACACCCCGCCACCGCCTGTACCAACAACAATTACCACAGCGAAAACTACAACAACGAGTGAGTTTCTGTTTCGGTTTTTTGAGATCTAGAATTTCTGGATTGTCTTTCGGTTTTTGATCTATTTCCATAGTTTTTTTTTAGCCACCAGCTCCTCTGTCGACTACGATTACTACCCAGAAGGTGATGACACAGCAGCTACCACTCAGGCAACACAGGTGAGAAAAAAAATCAGTTTTTTATGGAAAAAGCACATTTTCATAACTTTCATCACAAAAAGTACCAAGTTGTTCATATCAGAGTTTTTGCAAACGTCTTTTCAGTTGCCGACTTTATCTGGAAGTGCTTAATTCAGAAATTGAAAAACTGATTATTCAAAAGTGCATCACGTGAATAATAACAACCAAACTGATTCTAGGCTCCAACCTGACAAGGGAATTTTTTGCTCAAATGGGCTTAGAATTTTCTATAATTTGGTGGTTTAAAAATAGATGCTGCTGTGAGTGGATTCTGAAATTTTCAGCCCTCACTGGAGCCTGAGAGTCTGGAAACTTTCATCTGAAAATCTGAACACGCCCCCTTTTATTCAATTCACTGTTGGCATAGCTACTTTAGATGAAGATTCCAGACTCTCAGGCTCCATTGGGGGCTGGAAATTTCAGAATACGCCATTCACAGAAGCATCTATTTTCAGAGAACCAATTCATAAAAAATTCCTAACCCATGTGAAAAAAAATTTCCTTTATGACAAAAAAAACCTCATTATTAAATCTTGGTTCAAAACTTCCCTTTTTCCAAACCTTCCTAATTCATATTCCTCCATTACACACACATTTCTTATCAGACAGTTACATGAGTGTGCGTAATAATATACTTTTGTGAGTGTGCAGACTCCTTTTCTTATCAATTTTAAGAAAATGAGAGATTGTGTAATACGTCATTCTCAAGTATAGATGGGAGAGTGATAGCCCAAAGTTTGATTGTTTGTCCTGAAGGGGTCCCACCACGAAAAAAGATAGTACTTTTCAAAATTATCTTCTCACCAATGACAGTACCCTTGCTGAGCCTTTACGGTGTTACGGTTATGCCAGCCTTAACTGAAAGGTTCTGTAGATAATATTGACCTAAAATAACAGAAATTCCACGATTTTCGGTCATTTCCCCCTCGATTCGCAACATCTTTCATCCCCAAATATACTCTTCCGCTTCTAGGTCAACTTCATTCCCCCACGGTTACCTTCCCTTCTCACCCGACGTGTGCTCACGGTGTGCTCCGATTGAGAGCAAACAGAGCTCTTTGCATACTCATTTTTTCTCTCGCACTCTCCTGATTTCAAATGATCTCTCTCACTTAAAAGGAGACAAATAAACTGTCATTGACTGTGGTGTTGAAGGACAGGCAAGGGGGACGAGTCAATAGATTTCGAAATTTATGTTGACCTGATGGATTGAGGAGAGGGGATATGATGAGAGAGAGTGTATTGGAATGGAAGAGAAGGATTACTGTATATGTACTATTGGGGGAAATAGGGAAAAGGGCAACTCGATACCCATCAACCGTTTGCAAAGATGGAAGCCAACTTTGCACTTTTGTACTTTGACCCGAAGACCCCGAAGACCGAGGAATGATGTAGAAGAAGCTAAATTTAGGCTTCGGAGGACAATAAAACCGAAAAAAGTAACTAAGACGCCGTCAAAATCAAAAAAAAATCCTGTTATAGAAGGGCACTGCTAGTTTGCAGCCCAATATCTCAGTTCTCAAAAAAGATACAAAAAAGTTGTCAATTAACAAAATGCGCAAAATTGCGTGCTGAGCAATTTTGTAGTTAAAAATTTTTTGATAGCTTTCTTCCTAATCGAGTTATACGGGTTTCAACAAAACTATCTAACTTCAGCTCTTTCTAGGTGCGGTGTTTGCAGGCACTTATTATTTTTGCAGTATAAAAAACAGTGTATTTGTTATTCCATAATGCACAGAATATCCGTAAATTGATTCTGAACAAAATGATTTTTAGAAGACTCAAAAATATTGAGTTTCAGCCGAGTCATGACCGAAGCACAGAAAATTTTTATTCTGAGCAATTGGATTTTTCTCGGAAAAAATAGTTTGTAGAAATTGGTTTTTGGTGGTGTTTCTTTTCTTCCTAAATGAAAAAAAGTACAAAAAATTCCGAGCAAAATAGTTTTTACAGAACTCAAAAATGTTGGATTTGAGCAGAGTTCTGACCAAAATACTGAAAATTTTTATTCTGAGCAATCAGCAGAAAAGCTCCAAATTAGTCGAAATCAACTCAAAAAATCGACTTCTAGCAACACATTTACCACAAAAAACGCATAAAACCAGAAAACTGCTCAATTCCAGACCCAAATTCCTCGTCCACCATTGCTCAATTCGTCCCCAAATGGAAATAACTGGCCAACATTTTCACCATATTTCAATCAGCAAAATCAATGGAATCCCTATGGACAGGTAAGAAAATTTGATCTAGATTGCTGTAGCCAGGCCTGAAAAACTCCAGAAACTTCCAGAACTTCCAAAACTACCCCCCGAACCCTAAAGGAGGACCAAATCCAGCTCTAATGATGGATGCCAATTTGCCGTGTAGTGCATTTACAGACGATATTTGTCATCAGCAGGTTTGTAGTTTTTGTAGTGACTTTGTAGTTTGTAGTCTTCAATTTTCAGCGCGAGCAAATGGGAAGCTTGGTGTCAAAATGCTGTAACAAGGGAATTTACCTGACGGACGTCTGTATTCCAGGAAAATGTTCGAATAGTACAACGCAGTTGTGTTGTTTCCAGAAGTTTTTGCAGGTAGAGTAAGTCAAAAAGTGTTTGAAATCACTGAAAACACGATGAAAATGATCTAAAACTAGCCAAAAATGACTGAAAATGTGCCTAGATTGGTCTTAAATCGATCCAAATCGGTTGCTCATTTTCCAGGCCAAGTACTCCTGCTGCAACGACCCCACTCAAGACGAGGGAGCCCCAAAAATGACGAACAAGTTCAATAAATGTTGTCATAACCTGTTCATCACTGATGTAAGCCTACCACAAATTCTACAGTAACCCAATTTCCCCTTCAGGACCCCTGCTGCCCTGAGCCAGCCGCCAAGAAATACTGGTCGACAGCCTACGAGGTCTGCATGCCGACAGTGACCGTTGACTTTTCGCCGGTCAGGTTTGAGGTAAAACTAGAAGATAGAAAGGTAGATTAGTTATTTTTAGAAGTGTGCAGTGCTCCTATATTTTGTAGTTTGTAGTCACATTTCAATTTTTCTACCCTAATTCCAGGTCCATTTTACCGAAGGAGTACGGGTCCTGGATCTATCAGTGGACAAGCAATGGGAATTCAATTGTACTTATGGAACGAAGCAGCCACAATTCGCATATCTACCATCGGATCATGTTATTGTGGCGGTTAGGGGATTATGAGTTATGTATATTTTTTGAATTATTGATTGATATCCGTGTGTTTGTATAGATAGGTGATGAATAAACCGATTTGTTGTTTTTTCTGTTGAAGTTAATTTTTTGATCTACCTCTTACTTGTGTATATTCATTTTGAAGCTTGAATAACGCTGATTTCAAATATATGATTGGAATTCGATTTGGACGAAAACTGAGCAAGATACGAGGGTCGGGAGGTCAAAACAGTGCTATGCGCCTTTAAGATAACAAAACGAAACTCCTGGATTCGAATTTTTTCGGATCAAAAGGAGTTTCAATTAATCAAATTCTAACTTTCTGACGATATTGAGCTCAGATCGGATTTCCTCAATTTTGAAAAATGCGCTGCGCCTTTAAAGTCATAAAATCACATTTTTCAGAAGTAGGACTTGCTTATACTCATTTCAACTGTTTTCACACCCTGAAATCAGATATCGTCTTGAAAATGAACCTAAATTAATACAATAAAACTTTGAAAAATGCCATGCGCCTTTAAGGTCAGACTACTCGATATGACCAAGCTTGATCAAATTTAGGCTTATTTGGACTCAATTAGATCATTTTCAGACCCTGAGTTTGCGTATTACTTTCAAATCCTGGCCAGATACGGTTTCAAAATATGTCATGCTCCTTTAAGGTAACATCACCCAATTTTTCAGAACTAGATCTTCTTTATATCTTCTTTTTTCAATCGCTTTTACACCCTGAATTCGAATTTTTGGACGATATCAAGCTCAGAACGAATTCAATCTATTTGAAAAAAGCCCTGCGCCTTTAAGGTATCAGAATTCAAATTTTGTCCGAACTAGGACTTGTTTATACTCATTTTTGAGCTCTTGGGAGCCTAATTTCAAAACTGCTTTTCAAAATTTATTTCCTGAGAAAAAAAACCCCAAAACTTACCTCAAAATTTCAAATTTGGACTCAAATCAGCGCGTGGCAATATGTGGCGAAGCTGAGTGACTCTCCCTTTTGTCGAAAAAAGGAGATAATCGAGAATTTCATTCAGCTATGCCAACATCTTGCCTAGCTCTAACGAATCCAGGGAATAATAGTTGGGCAAGTTGCCCAGGGCAACGTGTCCAGTCGAAGAACAAAAAACGTGTCGTTGAGAGCTCCACGAAAAGCGCGGAGCAAAAGAGCACGCACTCCCTCAAAGCGACAAGGAGGACAAAATGACGGGTGGCGGAGAGAGGAAAAAGGAGAAGGACTGTGTGTGAGCACAAATAGACAAAGAAAGAGCAGTGTATGTGTGCTCACCTTATTAGACTCCGCCCACTTTTTTTGGGAGAGATGCGCCGCCGCCACTACACGTAAAGAGGCAATATGAAAGAGTGACAGGGAAAGCAGTACAAATGAAGACACACCCACTTTTTTTGACAGGCAAAACGGGAGAGGGGAGGAAAAATCGATAAATTTGCAGGAGAAAATTGGGGAAAACGCCTAAAAATTGTTAAATTTGGGAAGGGAAGGGGGATAATTGGCTGTAACAGTGACATTTTCAGCCAAAAATTGGCTTAATAAACCTGAAAATTACTCAGAATAGTGTAAAAGCCTCAGACTTTTTTGGCGGTGCACCCCAAAAATAGGCGATGAAGAAGAGAAAAAAGAAGAATCTTCCTCGCCCATGTTGGTTCTGAAATTTGATATTTTGAAACACTTTTTCTGGGAGGGAAACGAGAAAAACTTTTTGGTCTGAACCACAAAAAGATTACGTCATGTTTTGTGCTCAGTACGGCAAAAATTGAGGCTAGCAATGAACAAGTTACTCGGAAACTGTACCAGTTGGCTGTTTGCCGGGCACTTGCTGATATGCAGCGTTATTCCGACAAAATTAATGAATTGCTCAGAATAAAATGTTTTGGAAATTTAGTTTAGGTTGGTTCAATTGCGATCAAGTCGTCTGGTTAGTGTTTTTTGCATCCGAAACTTCTACAGTAGTAATTTTAGACCGTGGTGAGACCTCCCCTAAAAATTGCCTGCGCCTTTAAACGAAAGTGGAAGACAACACTTGGTGACGGTTGCAGCAAATTCAGTGAATTCAAACATCGACAGTATTAATTTTTGATCGTGGTGAGACCATTCCTGGAAATTTTCCTGCGTCTTCGAACTAACACCATATCACCATAGTAAAACCCATTCGGAGAACATGGTTTACGACCTTTTTTTGCTTGCATAAAATAAAAAGAAAACAAATTCGTATAGCTAATAAATCTTGTTTTTGTTGAAAGTTTATTGTTTGGCTGGTCACGAATTCAGATATGACAGGCCAAAATTATATAGCTGGAAATTCAATTTTGGCTTGGGTTGCCTGCATTCACCACTGCTCAAAACGGAACTGAAACAGTTCCAGCTCGATGTTGTCAAAAGTTCTTCAAGACTGTAGCCATAAGACTGACTGCTTGCTGTCATCTTCGTTGCTCAGAATAAATACTTCCTCAGTGTCAGCATTCGGTCTGGATTGTAGTTGTTTAAATCGTCTAGATTTAATGATTCGGTGACTTGTCGCCACCAAAATCCGACAGAAGACCAATTCTGAGCTCCGAAAATTGGTCTGCGCCGCCTTCGATGAAAATTTCGAAATGGTTGGCATCAAATTGTTTTGAATTCGTCGAGATTACAATCCTGTCGTCAATTTCTGTCTGAGTGGATCCATGAAGACAAAAGGAAATCGAATGCCAGTGCCCAGTCTGAACTTCTGAAAAAAATTTGAAAAAAAAAACGTACCGTTCCATTTCAAATTCAGACTCGAATCACCGCACGGCAGTATGTAGCAGAGCTGATTTCTAGTGGATACTTCAGCTATGCCAACATCTTGCCAGGCTTTGATGAGTCCATGCGAATAATAGTCGTGGAGGGAAAATTTTATTTCAAAATCCGTGTTCCACAGTTGAATAGGCACATTTCAAATGAAAACTAGTGGAATTTTCACCTAAAACTAACCTGGAAAAATGAAAATCCATCGAAATCCTATTTCTGGTGACATAAATTGAAAGGTCACTTTCAAAATAGTTCGAACCAGTCGGTGGCGCCGCCTACGGCGGCTCACCTCCTTTTTGTTCGTCGCTGCGCTCCTCAATGGGGGGGGGGGGGGTTAATTTGCCACGCTTAAACTGATTTTAGATCATTGGGCAGTGATGCAACCTAAGCCTTCTTTCTGTTCCAAAAATGTTGCTAATTAGAATTCCCGCCAAAAATTTCGATAACTTGAATTCCGCCAAAAATTTTGAAAACTTGAATTCCCGCCAAAAATTTTAAAAATTTGAATTCCCGCCAAAAATTTTGATAGTTTGAATTCTCTCCAAAAATTTTGAAAGTTCGAATTTCCGCCAAAATAATCAAATGTTTTGACGTTTCTGGAAGTTTCTAGAAGTTTCTGGAAGTTTCTAGAAGCTTCTGGAAGTTTCCGGATGTTCTGGAAGCTCTGGAAGTTTCTAGAACTTCTGGAAGCTCTGGAAGGTTCTGGAAGTTTCGAGAAGCTTCTGGAAGTTTCTGGAAAATTCTAGAGGTTCCTGAAAGGTTCTAGAAGTTTCTGGAGGCTCTTGAAGGTCTGAAAGTTTCTCGAAGTTTCTCGAAGTTTCTGGAAGCTCTGGAAGTTTCTGGGTTACTGTAATTACCGTAATCCTACAGTAATCTTCATCATTTTTTGTTTGTGTGTTATTGGGGTCCCATAGTTACTACATGTAAAAATTGGAATAATTCCGTTCATTCCGAACACGTTTTCGAAAAATGGGGTACTGTAGCTACCGTAATCCTACAGTAACCCGAGCTCCGAACGGTATAGAATTGAAGCGCTCGGTGACCCATGACCACATGCCAAATATGGTAGAAAACGGTCGAGGGGCTCAAAAATTATTCAGTGATAAGCGCTGGACACACACACAGACGGACAGAGCTTGCCGCTTAGTATATAGAAGAGATTATACCTTTTTTTTCAATAATTACTCAATAAAATTCACTCAAAACCACTCAATATAACCTAAAATCCAATAAAATCCACTAGAATCAAAACAAATTCTAAAATTTTCGAAATAATTCGGAGAAAAATGACGAAAGAACTGTCAGAATTTAGGCCCAAAAAAGAAGGAATATACGTGGCAGAGGGTAATTCCCGCGTGCGAAACCTCGGCCAGGAGGCCACGGTCACGGGCGGGAGAACGAGCGATTCAAAATGGAGGGGCGGCAATAGCAGGCAAATAGTGGTGTGGGACTGGTTTTCAAATGTTTTTGGTGAGTTTTTAACCATCTTTAAAGCGAATTTGTCGAGTTTCATGACTATTTCATGGAATTATCATGATTTTAGAGAAATAATAATGTCACCAAAGGGTATTGGCACTGTTTTCAGTTTGATTTGTAGGTTGTTTGCTGAATATTCTGCCTATTCATTGTATTATTCAACAATGACGACTACTATTATTCCCGGCATGTACAGACTCATCAAAGCTTGGCAAGATGATGGCAGTAGCTGAATTACCCACTGGAAATCAGCTCTGCTACATATTGCCATGCGGTGATTTGAGTCGGAATTTGAAATGGAACTGTAAGCTTTTTTGACTCAAAATTTTCAGAAATTCAGGTTGGTCACTGTTGCTTTGAAGGCGTATTCAACGCGCTTGCACCGAAATCGGAAGATGTTGGCCTAAGAAAAGTTTGGATTTCTATTTTTCCAGGTTAATTTTAGGTGAAAATTCCACTGGTTTCGTCAGAATTCAGCCGATTTTTTATAAAATCACGGATTTTGAAATATAATTTGCCGTTTTCAACTATTATTCCGATGGACTCATCAGAGCTTGGCAAGATGATGGCAGTAGCTGAAATATCAACTGAAAATCAGCTCTGCTACATATTGCCATGCGGTGATTTGAGTGAGAATTTGGATTGGAAGGTAGGACCATCAGTTTCCTTTAGATTCGTCAGTTTGTTGCGGTGTTTATTAGAAAGTTGCTTCTTTTTTATTGTAATTTTTCAACCTCAAATAGCTGTAAACCTCATCGCCAGACCCTTTCCCTTCGATATTCGAGATTTTCTTTCTCTAAATATTCCCCATTTCCACCAAGTCACTATGGTGAATTTTTCCAAAACGGAAAAAGAGACATCCAGATTTATTAGCTATACGAATCTCCCGACTTTTCTCTCTTCAACATGTCAAAACACATAAAAACTCTTCCCTCCCGTCCTTTCGAATCGCATTCACCATGGTGATATGGGCCGCCCGTATGTCCGGCCCCTTTTCCATTTCCATTTCTACCTCCAAACTCGGCATGAATACGGCTCTTCTTGTATTTTCACCTGCCCAAAAACTCTGTATTATTGAAGATTCACCAATACTTGGCAGGACGTTGGCAGTGGCTGAAATCTAATTGCTCAGAGTATCTCAGCTGCTCCACGGCTTGCCAAGCGTTGTTTTGAGTATTTTTTTGAAAAAAAAAAACATGAAATGAAAACTGTATTACTTAATTATGTGTCAAGAAAAGTGGGTGTGTGGGTGTGGAAAGGTACCAGTCAAAAAATCACAAAAAATACATAAAATGTGGAATTTTTAGGAAAAAAAACAGGTGGAAATGGAGAAAACATGGCAATTTCATTGGGAGGGGGGAAAATCATCAGAAAAGTGAGAAAAAGGGCCTAAAACCGGCCTAAATCGTGGAGGTTGGGCCAGAAATGTCAAGTCGGCCGTAGTTTAGGTAGGCATAAATCATGACACCGATTTCACGGTGGTCATTTTCCAAAGCGATTGAGAGGGCAGTGGAGTTGTCCTGGAATTATCAGAATTAGAGGATTTGGAGACTACAATCTACACTTTTTAAGGGAAAAAATAAGGTTTTAGGGGTATTGCTCAGAATAAAAATATTGGGGTTTAGCATAGTTTAGCTCATTTCTGCCCGATCTAACGATTCAAATGAGGAAATCGCGCAAAAATCACATTTTTATAGTGTTGCTCAGAATAAAATTCTAGCTTTTTAGCTTTTTTTCCTCAATTTTTCCGGTTTTTTTCACCTAACTCACCACATCAGTCAGCGATGCATTGCAATTATTCTCCGCCAACAACATCTTCACCAACTCCTTATGTCCGTGCTCTGCGGCACACATCAGAGCAGTACTTCCATCCTGGTCCTGCTCATTCACATTGGCTCCACAAGCCAGAAGAAGCTCCGTGGTAGTCTTCTTTCCATGAGATACAGCAAGCATAAGAGCAGTTTGACCGTGTTGAGAAGCTTTTGCATTGACGTCACCCATTTGGAATAGACGGTGGACGACGGCTTTTTCGAGTTCATCGTCAAGTTGGGACAAGGCAGCAAGCATTACGGCGGTGTAGCCGGCCTGGAAAGATGAGAAATGAAGGTATGTCAAGTCAGAGTTCGTTTAATTTTTGCCGTGAACCCATTGATTTGGGCTCACCAACTGTGTTCAGAACGGAATATCTCGGTTGCCATTGAAGCTATCAAAAATTTTTCAACTAATAAAATGTTCAATTTGTATTGATCAACATTTCTTTAGTTGAACACTTTTCGATAGCTTTGAAGATAATTGAGATATTTCGCTCTGAAAATAACGTTCTGGATTTTTTTTTCAAATTTCAATCAATTGATTTTGTGAAATTGAAATGGATATTTAGAACTGTTTTTGTTTTTATTGACCTCATCATTCTGGCAACTTTAAAGTTGGTATAGTACTATACTGGCCAATCTTTCTCGAGTAAACATTAGAGTTACATCAAAACTTGGGTAATCTCCGAAAAAACATTATTCAATCAAAACGTTATTCAACGGTCAAAAACACACACTTTATATTTCTAATTATAGTTCTTGTGTTAAGAAAAGAAAAAATGAAAACTCACTCTATTCGGCGCATCCAAATCGCACTCTCCACTGTCCAAAATGGAGGAGACCACTGCGAAATTTGCATGTGACACTGCGTAATGAAGTGCTGTGTTTCCCTGAAATTCCTCTACTACAAACCACATAAAAACCTTTTTTCCTTACATTTTGATCACAAAAATTCACAACCATATGAAGAATTTGTGGTCCAAGGTTTCCTAGCTCTTGAACAAACTTGTCCACATTCTCATATCTAGATGAAGCGTTTCCAGCAGTTGTCATCCATACATGACGGACGAGTTTTGCAGACCAGTCCTGGAATTTTTTATTCTGAGCAATACACAGATTGCTAAACTCACCACAGTCTCTTCCGGCACGCTTCCAGGCTCTAAAATCGACGAGTTGAAGTTTTCAAGTGCTTCCCGAAGACGATCGGAGACTTCGAATGGGGCGGCTGAAATTTTCTTTTAGTAAATTTCGGTAAGAAAAATTGAATGTGAAAAATTACCATCGAAAACGTCATCGTTGACTTCAAAAGTGGCGTCGCTGTGAGCTGAGCAATCGGATTCAGCGTCGGAGTCACTGAGAATTAAAATAATTTTTGAAAGTTTTGGATTATTGGTTAGAGGAATTACGATAAGCTATTTGGTAGACAAAAACAAAAAATTCGCTTTTTTTTTGAGAAAAATGTTAGAGCTGCATTATGATTAAGCTCATTTTTAGCCTAATCTCAGATGAACTGAGCATTTTTTTCTCGGATTTTCGAATCGGCTGTGTTAGCAAAACAAAATGGAGTTTAGACAGATTTTTTCTCAATTTTTGAAGCCAAAACCAAAAAATTTTCAAGCAGTTTTAGGCTCAGCTGGACCCACTGAAGACTTCTGATAATCCATTTCGAAACTTTATCATAATTTCGACAATGACGACTTTTTAGGGGAAAATATAGGATTTCAAGATCCTGATGCCGTTTGTGACTGGTATAAAACGGATCTTCATCTCTGAAATTTTTATTTCCGGACCCTAGGCTCTCCACGTGGGTAAAAAAATTGCGGGTGCCCGTTGCCCGCCCGGGTAACTCTTTACCCGCTTTACCCGCTTTTACCCGTACGCAATCTGCCGTCGCGGTGTATGCGGACAAATCGCCAAACTTCACGCGCAGACAAATAAAATTTTTATATTAATTCTCGATATTCTTCGAAATTACACTTAAAAGCATTCAGATTTTTCTTAAATGGACCAAAACTCGTCAAACATTAGTAGTTCCGATGCCAGCGCATCAGAAAAAAAATGTATCCGACAAAACTGTTGCGAATGGGCTCTCCTTCGGACCGAATTGATGTTTTAAGGCTGAGAGAGGTTTAGTATTGTTGTTTCTTCAGAATAATTGGGAAAAAATTGAATAGAACAATTATATTAACATAGAATTAATATAAAATTTTCATTTGTCTGCGCGTGAAGTATGGCGATTTGTCCGCATACACCGCGACGGCAGATTGCGGACGGGTAAAAGCGGGTAATTGATTACCCGCCCGGGCGGGCGCGGGCGGGCAAAATTTTACCCAAATGGAGAGCCTACCGGACCCTTCTTTTCAAATTGAAGCGACCCTTTAAGTTTTTTGACCTACCTAATATCCTCTTGTTGAGCAGAAGATGCTCCAGAGTACGGGAGGGTGTTGGTGGCATTGTTGACAGCGTTGCGTTGCCATCTGGAAATTGCTCAGAATAAATTTTTAGTTAGTTGACTACATATTTCTAGCTCTAATCCCAAATGAGGAAGAATTTCCAATGACTTTTTCTTTCAAGTCGACATATCTTTGTTTCTGTAAATTCTATCAAAAAATTGTCAATTACAAAATTGCTCAGCATAAAATTTTACACATTTCTTTAGTTAACAACTTTTCCCCATCTCCACTCCTTCTCCAGCTGAAGCCTTCCAAAGTAACCCACCTATTTCCCAACTGTCTCATATCACTTCTCAATGGAGTCAACCGATCCTGTGCCTCTTCCTGCTCATCTGGAGTTTCTGCTGCCTCTTCTTCATGGGTTACAGCCCATTTACTAATCTTCGGACGTGGAATTCTAGCAGGAATTGGGTCAGGAAGTTGTTTTGGTGGCTCCACAATAACTTCTTTTTTCAGGATCACTTTAGATTTCAATGGGGATTCTGTGGAGTCGGGGACAGTGGGCGGAGCTTCTGGAGCAGCGGTGGCTGGGGAGGCAGCGTTTTTCTTATCGACAATATAGTCGAGATCGTCGACTGAGCGTTTACGATCAAAACGGGCGGATCTGAAAATTTCAGGTTTAGGTTTTGATCAATTTTCAACGGGTTTTAGCTCATTTTTCCACAAAAAACCACAGTGAACTATGGAAAAACTCACTTTGACACCGCTGTTCCCCTCTGAAAATTGGTCTTCTGCTCATTGGTCAATAATTTTTTGACGGCATTCGCTTTGGCAATTTCAAAGTCTCGTTGTTTTTGGTCATCTTTTAGGTCGACCTGAAAAATGTGTCCAATCAGAACGAATTAAAAAAATTCTGGATAAAAAATGCCTTTTCTGAGCGATTTGGGACCAATTTTTCTAGTTTTTTCGAGTAAATTTCAGCCCAATTTCAGCCAGACCCCTCACCTTAAATCCTGGTGCCTCATTCTCATCTGCCTCTTCCACCTGCTTATCACAGTTCACACAAATCTTATCGTTAACCGAGCATGCTCCAACTCCAACATTCCTCGTGAACACATCCTGTCTCTTCAAACATTCTTGACACTCCTGGACTTCTACAGTAGGGGATACTGTAGCAGTACTCGACGCTGCTACAGTAATCTCCTCCTCGAACTGTATCGGACTACACCCCCTGTCCACACTAGTCACAGTGTCTGTCTGTGTGTCGCAATGAAGCAGTTTCACGGGGTCTGACACGGTGCCAACTTCTGACGTGGAAGTTGGCTCGGTGCCAAGTGCCACGTGTCGTTGTTCCAAGGGGGCGGAGCCAACGGACTGATCGCAGAAAGTGAGGGTTACGGTAGAGGTGGACACGTGGCAAGACTCTGGGGGTGGAGGAGGGATTCTGGAATGATTTAGGAGTTATTTCAGGGATTTTGGATGAAAACTCACTTCTCCACTGCCAAAAACAATTCCTTCCTTAATCCGGCACACTCTCCACATGGCTTTGGCGCAGGGAGTGGGCCAGTAGCCACCCCAATTGACCTGGTGACAACTGGTTTTTGGATTTGGTGATTGGCTCCATTCTGTACAGGTTCAAACTGCAAATTTTACATTTTAAATTTTTGAAAATTTAATCTGAGCAATACCGCTGATGCTCCTTTTTTAATTGGGTGCTCCGGTGGTGGTGAGGTACTGGTGGACTGGGTACGGGCAAGCACTTTTTGTCCGTTTTGAGTTTGAGCATAGGTGAAATGAGACTCCACATCGATGGACGGACCTGCTTGGAGACCGCGCTGGAAATCAAGATTTAGGGGTGTTTTAGGCAAAATGTTTGGTCATAACTCGGCCAATTTTTGTCAGAATGAATTGAAAATTGGATTTTTGGAATCAGAATTTTCAGACGGTTCAGAAAAGTACCCACAAGACCCGGTTGTATAAACCATAACCCCCCGACCTACCCTCGGCATTTTTGGCGATGCTGAGAAGAATCTGACTCTCGAATGGTGTTCTTGTTCTGGTGGAAGAGCATATTCTCGGCCACGTCGGAGACTTGCAAAGTCCCCAGGACCAGTTGAAGCTGCTGGAGCATGGCTTAGGGTAGAGTAGCCACGGGGGAGATCGCCTGGAAAATTCATACATGACTTTTTTCTGGTGGTGTTTTCATCCGTTTTAGGTATATTTTTCCACTACATCCCACTTAAATCTTGTAGTTTAAGTACACCCATGCTTCAAAGCAGCATATCTCAGTTGCTATTGAAGCTATCAAAAAGCTGTCAACTAGTAAAATTTTCAAAATTTTTTGCTCAATATTTCTTCAGTTGACTATTCTTTGATAGCTTCAAAGGCAACTGAGATATGCTTCCCTGAAAATACAGTATGCCTAAATTCCTCAAAACCTTACCCTGACTAGGTGCCCTTCTAAAAGTAGGCGTGGGAGTGGGTGGCAATTCATCATATCTCGGGTTCGCAAATCTCGTTGGGGTCTGAGAATGATGGAACCCATTTCCATTTTGTTGATGCAATCCCAAGTCAATCGGCGTCCCGACACGACTATCCGGAAATGGAGACTCAGCGTTTCGAGCACGGATCTCCGAGACGGTTTTGGCAAGAGCCGTGGAGAAGCCTATAAACTTTTATTGATTTTTTTCCCGAAACTCGAAAAATTTTACCATTGGAACTACCAGCTCCATTGGATAACCCTCCGAACCTCTGTGTCGGCGTGTTGCTTCTACTCCCACTGAACCCGAGATTCAAGTTCATCGGCCGAGTGATAGGGGATGGTTTAGCTGAAAAATCAATAAGTATTTTATTCTGAGCAACATATTTTTCTGCTTACTCGGCTCAAAATGTGCTCTTCTCGGTGGCTCTGGCGGGAAGTTTTGTGGTGGTCCATTTGACATTGGGGGTCCCCTTCGGTAGGTTGTGTAGTCTGAATTGTAGCCTCCTTGCATTCGGTTCCGGATGTCTTGGACTGTTTTTTTCTGGAAAAAAAAGAGATTTAGGGGCTGAAAAGCACAAATTTCTGATGAAAATGGTTAAAAAAAACTGTTGAGAAAGTACCGTAACTCCTGTAATTTAGGTATATGGTCAGACTGTATGTTGATAGCAGCATATATCGGTTGTCTTCAAAGCTGTCAAAAAGTTTTCAACTAGTAAAATGTTTAAAATCCTTTGCTAATAATTTCTTCAGTTGACTACTTTTTGATAGCTTCAAAGACAACCGAGATACGATGCTCTGAACATACAGTATGCCTAAATTACACGATTGACGGTAACTAAAGAGAAAAATATTCTTCAAAACGTGCGTGCGCCTTTAATGCAGGTGAACCGACTTATATGAATAAAAACCCACTTTTTCAACATCTCTCTGTGGAGACAACAAATCATCAAAATCGCTCATAAAGTTGTCCAATGAGTCACTGAAAGTACTGTTGTCCAGCAAAGGAGACATCAATTGGCGGTCCAGGGTACGTGGAATCATGTTTGTTGGGGTGCCTGGAAATGGAAATTTTGGATTTTGAGAAAGACAAAATGGTGTTAATCAAATATTAATAATTTTCTGAAAAAAATGTGCTGCTGTGATGAAAAGTTCTCTAATATACCGTAAGTACTGCAGATCAGGTGCACCTGGTACTGTATGTTCAGAGCAGAATATCTCAGTTGTTTATAGAGATATCAAAAAGTGTTCAACTAAAGAAATGTTGAGCAAAATATTTTAAACATTTTACCAGTTGACCACTTTTTTATAGCTCTTAATACAACTGAGATATGTTGCTTTGGACTGGTGTGCGAAAAAATGATTTACGGCAACTGGATTTCCAGTCCATTTTTTTTGACAAAGTTTCCGAAAATTTCAAAAACCAAACCCTCACCCTGTCTGGACACAAAACCATTGCTGACATTTTGTGCATACGAAACGAATTCGAGGTCCAAGTGAAGCCCATATGGACAACAATCACACCCACCAGATTTATTTTGATTCTGATCGTGCTCTATCGAAGGAGACGTGATGGAATTCGGTGAGACTTCTGAAGAGACTCCAGACGACGTCGAATTATTATTGGTGCTTCGTTTGATAATTGTGGCTGATGTGCTGGCGGAGGAGGAAGTTGTCGACATATTTCCTCCACCGAGATCTCGCATTACCTGAGAAATTCAAAAAATTGAATGGGGGAAAAATGATTCGTACGAGAGAAAAAAATTGGGAAAAAGGTCAATTTAGAAAAAAACTGTAGAAAGTGTAGAGAAAGTGGGAGAATGTGAGGAAAAAAACGGGCTTGAAAATTGAAAATTGAAGAAAAAATTGAAAATTTGGTTCAAATTTTGCTAATTTCAGATGATTTTCAAGTTGTGCTTTGTCTTAAACCGACCTGATTTTTTTTGGAATTCTTAGTTATATAATTCTTATAGCCTTTACAAAATTTTCAGCCTACAAATCTCTCTTATCCTCTACAAAACTTCCTTAGCCTTTGTGGATTTCGGAACCCTAAAAACCTGGAATTCAAGTCTTAAAACTAGCCTAACACCCCAAAGATCTGTATGAAAAACATTCCCAAAAAAGAGATATTCGGAACGAAATTCAATTCTCCTCTCTCTCTTCCAAATGAAATCATCATCATGACTCCTCTCCTCCATCTTCTTGACAATTCAACTTGATTGATAGAAGGCGCGGCGCCAAAAAAAGACGCAGAGAAGCGAGAGAGTTCCAGAGACGCAGACCTAACGGAAAACTGAAGGACACCCGCGTAAAAAGAAGGAGAAATAGAAGAGTGTGATGATAAGGGTGTGGTCTCCGTTTGGTGGTGGAACCTATTCATTATGCAAAAATGTATATACATTATTATGCATATTTTGATTTTACACCAATAGGCAGGGTTGGGTAGGCTTTATCTGATCGGATCTTTGAGAGAAGGAGAGGAAAATATGAGATGGGGTAAGTCTAGAAGGCTTAGCATCTACAAAAATCGGCTTAGCCTCTACAATATCTCTTACCGTAGAACCTGTAATTTAGACACAGTCGAATGTTCAGAGCAGCATATCTCGGTTGTCTTTGAAGCTATCAAAAACATTTCAACTAGTCAAATGTTTGAAATATTTCACCAAACATTTCTTTAGTTGACTACTTTTTGATATCTCTAAAGACAACTAAGATATCCTGCTATGAACATACAGCACTGAGTGCGTCTAGGTTACAGGATAAACTGTAGCGTCTACAATAATCAAATTTTTCGGAAACCAATTTTGTGACATCTATTCAATTTTTTGATCTCCAAAACCAAAAAAATTCTTTATTTTTTGTATTTTGTCCCCCTCGAAACACACAGATCTTTCCATCCTATCCTTATCTATCCCCTTCCATCTCTTTCGATTTCCGGTCTCCTCCCCTCCGTCTTCTCTCACACTAAATGACCCAATATCGTTGATATCAAATCATTTCCCATAAAGATATCGATCATTCGAATAAATGATAACGGATGGATAGATTGGAAATTGTCTTTTTTGACGCATAAAATTTTTGGAAAGTTTCACGGGAATGGAGAGAATGGGATCTATGAAATGGGGTAAAACTGGGGTCAGAGTTGAGATAGCGAAAAACGGTAAAAACTATGAAGTTGCACAATTTTCAATTTTAAACAGGTTCTTAGTTGATGACATTTTCTTATCTAAATCCGAAACCAAGATTTTTGGCTTTAGAAAAACGGCGGCTTCACTTTCAAGGGAGGAAATATCAATTTGCAGGTAGGGTTGATGAAACCTGGTATAACTGGGGTCAGGGTGAAGAAAGCAAAAACTGTCGACTGAAAACTTATTCAATTTTCAATATTACCCAACTTTTTAGTTGACGGCGTTTTCATATCTCTACTCCTAGCCTAGATATTTTTAGCCGAAACAGCAGACTCATGATTCATGTGGGAACAGAGGAAATGGAAGATAGCGCTGATAAAAAGTGACACAACTCTGTTCAGAAACAAGCTAGCAAAAAACTGTCAACTAAAAACTTGTTCAATTTTTAATTTTAGGCAACTTTTTAGTTAACGCTGTCTTCATATCTTTACTCCCAACCTAGTTATTTTAGACCGAAACAACATACTTGATTCATGCTGTTACAGAGAAAATGGAAATCAGCGCTGATAGAAATTGTCATAACTCTGTTCAGAAACGAGATAGCAAAAAGCTGTAAACTACAAAGTTCCTCAGAATTTAATTTTGAAGAACTTTTCAGTTTACGACGTTTTCATATCTTCACTCTCAACCTGGATAATTCAGTCGAAAACAATTTTCCCTTAATTTCCCGAAAAGACTGATAAAACCGGGTAAAGGTTCAGAGTGGAGATAGCAAAAAGGTACAAACTATAAAACTGCTGATTTTATAATTTTACATAAAACTTTAGTTGTTCACAACTTCAGATCTCCAATTTTAAGCAAGGTATACCGGTTAGAAGCCAACAGGCTCAGTTTTTTGACTCAAAATAGTACAAAAGGCTAATTTCAAACGCTAGGGAAACCCGGTTTAAACAAATAAAGATACAAAGGTCAGAAACTGTGTGTATGAAGAGAGAAGCGGAAGCCGAGAAATGTGCATATTATGAGCATAATCGCGACAGATAAAGAGCAAACAAAGGGGAGAGACAGGAAGAAGGGATTGATGTAGATCATAAGTGGGACGATGATTGAGGAATCGGGAGGAAGTGGGAAACTTTCAGATTTTTTGCGGGATTTTTGAAACTGGAACAGGCTGAAAACTATGAAAACGCTCTGAAAAGTCAAAATTTGCCAAAATCAAAAATTGAATTTTCAGAAACTCAGAAGTAATCTGAAAAATTCAAAACCATAGCCCCAAAATTTCGAAATCCTCCTCCAAAAATCAACTCTGTGCTAACCCGAAAAAGCGTCTGAATCATATTGTTTTCCACTTCGGAAAACCGTTCCTCTCCATCTCTTTTTTCCCGCGCACCCGTTGTGTGGCGGAAATGCAAATAGGATTATCATAAGAACGAAAAGCAGGGAAATAGTATAGGGGAAGCAGGAGACACAGACAGTTTTGATGAGGTTTCGATGATATTTCGATTCGATTCTTTGAGCTCTTTTTTTTGAGGGGGAGAGGAGAAGGGAAGAAGGAACAGGATTTGATGGGAACCCGAGCGGAATAAACTTTAATTCCACCTGAATTTTATAGGAGGGGTATAGTCTAGTATCCCTAGAGCATAGGAAAAAAAACAAAAAGATTTAGCCTCTGCCGGGATCGAACCCGGGATGGAAAATTCAAAAACAACAGCGCTAGCCACTGCGCCATCACTTGCATCCCAACGAAGCAGGCAGAGGGCCTAGACAAAAGGAGGACCTCTCACTCCTTTCAGCTGCCTGGTGAGCTCAATTATTGCTCTAAAACTGCCTTGAATCCCAGGGCAAAGGAGGATGTAAAGTGAAAACGTGAACACCTATACCTATACACATTTCATCTTCATCATCTTCATCCCTCTTACTTCTTCAAAAGAGAGAAAAGAAGTCAAAGTAGTCTACAACTAATAAACGGATCAAAATGAGGTCCCATAAATTCTTTGAAGTTGACAAGAGATTGAAGAGACGAAGAGACGCAGAGAAAGCGAGAGGAAAAAGACAAACATATGTGTATTTAGGGAGAGTGACACAATTTAGAAACACAATTTGAAGATGAAGCGCAAAAAAGTGAAAAATGAGGGTTAGAGACATCTGGAGACGTTTGTTGACCTCCTCAGGGGACTGGGGGATAAGAAAAATTGGTTCTGGATAAAGAGAGTGGGAGTTTCCGGAAATAGCTAGTTACTTTGAGAAAAAACAAACATATGTGACAGAAAATTGAAAAAAAAAAGTTTGGGAAAATTGGGGCTCAGGAATTTTTTGTGGCGATTTCCCAGCATTTTCGGGGTTTCCGAAAAAATTTTTAAAAAAATAGCGACCACAAAGAGGTTCGAACCCCATTGATATTGGATTAGAAATATTGGATTTTTCACTGAGCCACGTGGATTTTTTCACAAGGTAAATACGAATTATGGAGAGGTTTAGAAGGGTTTTTGGACCAATTTTGGTTCCAAAACTATTTTTCGTTTCAAAATATTATTCCCCCATTTTTAGGATTTTCAGAAAAAAAACAAAAAAAATTTGACCACCAAGGGGATTGAACCCGAACTATATATTATTTTTTGATTCCGAAAAATCTCACTGAGCCGTATGAGCAATTTTTTAATCGGAGAGGTCTAGAGGAGGTTTTTGGACCAATTTTTATCCCAAAACTATTTTTCGTTTAAAAATATTTTTTTCCATTTTTGGGATTTTAAAAAACAAAACAAAAAAATTTGACCACCAAGGGGATTGAACCCGAGCAATATTTTTTGAAAATTTTCAAAAAAAATTCCACTGAGCCATTTTTTACAAAACTTAGTTTTTGATCACCTAATTTTTTCAGCTTCCCTTAATTTTAAAGTTGAAAAATTTTTTGAACCTCATCAATTCGCGTTGGTATATTGCCAGCTAAGTGGGCGGAGCTTGTGTCAAAAAAAGTTCGAAAAAGAGTACGGAAAAGTTAAGCAGGTGTGTATAACCTTAACAAAAAAAGAAAAAAAAAGAGTACGCCAAAAAAAGACGAGTAGAGAGAGACAAAAAACCTGGAGAGACGGTAAAGAAAAAACTCAAAAAAAGGCAACACTCTCTACTTTCTTATCACTTTGTCGTCCTCCAATTGTGTTTATCAGTGGGAAGAAAGGGGGGAGTATTGGAGGTGATGGATGGGTGAAAAAACGTATATGGAAAAAACGAGTGATAATATTGACGGGGGAATCGACTTGGGGAAAAAATCATGCTAATAAGGCAAAAAATTAGTGTTGGCGAGTGGAAAAATAATTTTAGAAAAACGTTTTTCGTGATAAAAAATCAGGTTTCCCTACTATTTTTTCACAGATTTTGAGCATTTTCACTTATTTCTTGACCCCATGCTAACATTTTTCATCACAAGACCCCCGTCACCTGGAGTGTTCTTCAGTTGTAACATATAAAAAATAATAGTAACAGAAGCATTGAGAGAGAAGGTGTATTGGTCAACAAGTTGTGCAAATGTGTGTGTGCACATCACACACCGGCTATCTATCAGGAGGCAAAAAGTGATGGGAGGAGGAGGATAAAGTGTAAAGTTTTGACCCCACACACCTGTGGTCAGAAGCAAAGGGGAGGGGTAAAAAAGTAGGGGAAGGTGGAGAGAAAAATGGGGCTGGAATTTGAGAAAAATCATGGATTTCAAATTTGAAATTCACTGAATTTGAGTTCTGAGAAATTCCGGGAGAAAATCTAGAGAATTCTAGAGCTTGTGCTAGATTCTAGAGCTTGTGCTAGAAAATTAAGTCTAGCTAGGATTCCGCAATATCCAGATTTCAACATTTCCAGAGAAATTCTGGTGCCTAGAACAAACAGATTCGCCAAAATGTTCCTCTTCATCCTCCGGTAAACTGTCATCCCTGGACAAAAATTTAGAAAAAAAAAGTTCCTAGAAAAGGTTCCTAAAAACTGTCTAACCTCCTCCCTAAACCTAACTTTCCTACCCATAAACCCAAGAAAAAAAATCATGAAAAACTTTCTTGAAGCAAAACTATACGAAATTATGATGTTGTTACGTTTTACATCAACATTTTCTTTCGGAAAGAGAAGGTGTTCGTGGTTTCTCTCTTCTTCTCTTATTCTTTTCTCTTCTAAATCGTACATAAATGAATAAATGAATAGTGTTGCCAAGAACAGGGAGAGAATAGTACAGTAAAATGAAGAGAGTGGGGAGAGAAAAGGGAGAGAGATTGAGATCTCTAATTATTATCTTCCGAATGGAACGGGGGGAGGGGGAGGAGAAGTGTTTCACGCAATTAGACAGGAACGGAAAAGGGGGAGGAGAAGTTTGGACATGAAATTTTGGAATTGATAAAGTGAAATGTTTGAAAATCTGAAATTTCAGAAAAAAACTGTAAGTTAAAGTTTTTTTAAGATCCGAATTTTGCCAGTTTTCCGGAGTTCACCTGGCATGTGTACGACACAACTGTTCAACGAAAATTTCGCTAAAATTATGAAAAAAATGTGTTTTTTATTACCTCAAAGGCACACAGTGGATTTCAGACGGAAAACTGTCTTACCGTAGCACTTTAAGCTCTGAAAACGGCGCAAAAAAAGGTATAACATTTTAGACGCTCTATAACTTTTGAACCACTGTTTTTATCAAAAAGCTGTCAACTGAAAAGTTGTTACAATTTTGTAGCTTAGCAATTTTGTAATTGATCACTTTTTTTGAAAATTGTTCCTCTTCGAGTTAGGACCCAAAGTACCGAAAAAGCGAAGTGAAAAGCTCGGAAAAAGCGAAAAACAGGCCAAAAATTGGATTTGCGACCACACCTCCAAGAGGATTTTCGATGTAACTCGCCGAGATCTATCCGATGATAGAAAAATCTCGAAGATATTTTTTACAAAAAAAAATTCGTAGTAAATCTGACTTGACCCAAATGAAAAACTGCGAAAATCAAAAAAAATTGACTTGAAAACTCTTCTAAACAGGCCTAAAACAGCTACAGACCACATTATCCTACGTGGCATATCTACATCCATCACAATTCATTGATAACCAAAGGGAAAAGTCAAAAGATGAGATACATATAGGTAGAGAAAGGGAAATCAGAGAGAGACAGAAATCGAATCGTATACATAAAATTGCATAGAGAGAGACGGTTCCTCTCCGACAAAAAGAAAATGTCTTCTCTTCCAAAAAGAAGCGACAAAAAAAAGAAGACGTTTGAACCAGAAGACATGATAATGGCGCCTCGCGCCATTCTGTATTCATTGATGGAAAATAGAAAAAAGTAGATGAAAGGGGAGGAGAAAGGGCAAAGATGGGTGTGATGATGATGACAAGGGCATGTTTTTGGAATTGCATTCGGGAATTTAGGGTAACAATAGATTTATTGAGTGAAAAATTTCTGCAAAATCTATGAGAAAAATGGGAAAGAAATGGAATTTTTGATAGGTTTTGACCACAATTTTTGAAGCTCCCCGACCCGAAACCCACAGTACCATGCCCCTTTACCCTTCAAAAAATGTCAAAAAAGGCCCCAAAAACCGTTCATACAAAGCCTATTCTCCTATTGTCCATATTGTGTCATCCCGGCCCTCTCCCTTTCTGTCTCACTTTTTTGTTAAAAAAAAAGTGAGTAATGTTTGTCCACTTTTTTATGAAGGTGTACGGAGGAGGTACACCTACTATGCAAAGGCGAATTTTTACGACGACGATTTACGTTTTTTACGGTTTCGGACGGTTGCATTTTTTTTCATTTTGGAGGAGAAGAGCGGAGGGTTTAGCGGGAAAAAATTAGTTGCAGGGTGGGCTGAACGGTGCAGGGTGGTCAAATTAATGGTATTGAAGTTTGAATGGAGTGACAGGTTACCTTAAAGGCGCAAGCTATTTTCCTCCAAAAACCGATGGGAGAGCTCGGTTTTTTTTAGCCTTAGACACCTGTCATCCGTAACACTTTTCAACTCAAAAAGCCAAAAAAAACTTCAAAGCGGCAAAAAAAGTAACAGCAGATGTTATCTGCTAGTTCCCCACTTCAGAGTGCACATCTGTCATTTCGTAACATTCTCTAAAAACAGACAGACTGGCACCGCCCACAGATGGTGGGGAAGGTCAGTCAGGAGGAGAGGAAAGTTGAGGGTCAGTGACTAGACACATGTGTCTACAAAGATTTTAAGCAACGGGGTACCTAATTTTGGGAGAAGGTCACGAACGGATAGTCTTTTTCAGAAGAGGAGATATTGAGAGAGAGAGAGAGAGAGCTTAGAAAATTCGGGAAAAATGGAAGCATCTAGAAATCTGGCCTGAATTATATGAAGAATTGAAAAACAGCGCTGCTAACCGCTACATCACTGAGCTAATGAATCTACCATTAGTTCGGTAACAGAGGCCCACACAGTACGTATGTTCAGAGCATTATGTCTCAGATGCCTTTATAGCTAGCAAAAAACAATCAACTAGAGAAATATTTAGCAAAATATTTTAAACATTTTACTAGTTGACCACTTTTTGATAGCTCCAAAGACAACCGAGATATGCTGCTTTGAACATACAGTACTGGGTGGGCCCCTACTATAGAACAGCTGGTTCGAACTAGAAGTTTTGCTCACGGAGCTAATTTTTCAGACAGTTCAAATAAATTTCAAAAACATTCTCAAGCGAAATTCCAGTTTTCAGAATTTTTTCGGTGGGAAAAAACCCACTAATTGAATCTACCGTAACATCTTGTGGTTTAAGCCCACACTGTACCGTTTGTTCAGTGCGTTATATCTCAGTTGCCTGTGAAGCTACCAAAAAGCTGTTAACTAGCAAAATGTTTAGCAAAATATTTTGAATATTTTACTAGTTGACCATTTTTTGATAACTCTCAAGAGAACCGAGATATGCTGCTTTGAACATACAGTACTGGGTGGGCCCCTATTACCGAACAGCCGGTTGGAACTCGAAGTTTTGGAAAAAAAAAACGGGAAAACGTTTTGCTCAAGGAGCCAATTTTTCTGACAATTCAAATGAGTTTCAAAAACATTCTCAAGCATAATTCCAGTTTTCAGAATTTTATAACGAGAAAAAACACAGTAATAGAATCTACCTTAGATTTTTGGATTTAGGCTCACCTAGTACTAGTCCTTTATGTTCAGAGCATTATATCTCAATTGTCTTTGAAGCTATCAAAAAGTGGTCAACTGGTAAAATATTCAAAATATTTTGTTCATCATTTCTTTAGTTGACCACTTTTTGATATCTTTGAAGGCAACCTAGATACATATACTGCTCTGAACATACAGTACTGGGTGGGCCTCTATCACAGAACAGCTGGTTCGAGCTCAAAGGTTGGGGAAAAAGTGTTGCTCACGGAGCCAGTTTTTTTAGACAATTCAATTCAGCATTCAAAGTTTAGATTCAAAATGTAACCGTTATTTCTAGCGGAAAAAATGTTCCATCTCCCAAAAAAAAATCGTATCTACGGTTAGTCAAGACACACATCGTTTTTGCTGCAATCTAATAATCTTATCACCATTATCATCGACTGTTTACACCAATCAATCCGAATTGCAACCGGTTTCGCATTCGTCGTTTTATGCCAATGCCAAAGAGATAACTGTCGCATACAACACAACTACTCCTCCTTTTCTTCATCCCCATCAATCTCATTAACATATGAAAAACGATGGAAACCGCCCTTTCCGAAAGAGAGGGAGAAAAAAGAGACTTTCAGATTAGTTCCGCCCGTTTCACGCCTTATACACCTCCTTTTTGTTAGTGAAAATGATGAGGAAAGTGAAGGGACATGATCCGATTTTATAAAAGGGAGAGAAGGAAGTGATGTGGAACACCGCTTATTATTAGGATGAGAAGGGAGAGGAGGAAATATAAAATTGAAAAGGAAAATGATTTTTACAGAAATTTTGGGGGAAAAGTACCAAAAAATAGTTTTGATAAAGATGAAACTTTTGGATGTTTCGAAAAAATTGAACTAAATTTGTTTGAATTCCAAAAAAAATCGGAGAAAAATTTGAATTCCCCATTAGTCAGTGTGAATTTTTATTCCCGCCGAATCTGAAAAAATTTCAATTTCTGTCAAGAATGTACAATTTTGAATTCCCGCCAGGACAGAAAAAAATCGAATTCCCCCTTTGTCAGTCTGAATTTGTATTCCCGCCAAAATCACCATTTCAGGACAAAACTGAAACCAGCAGAAGCATTCTGGAAGGAAGCAGTCTATACAGTACCCCCATCAGTAAAAAATATTCGCTCAAAACTTTAGGAAAAATTCCACGATCTAGCCTAGAAATTCCCTTTTTTTTTACCAAAACTCCAAAAGCAGGAAACAAATCTACTGGAAAATGTTCCTATTTTTCTCAGTTTTCTGTTCTTTGAACAAAAAAAACCTACAAAAAAGCATTACCCATCATATGACCATGACCACCCAAATATCCTCATATCCCCTCATAAAACCATAAAACCGGCGATATTGGTCCCCTCATAAAATGTGGCGCAAGAAAAACTCTTTGAATTTTTTAGCGGCAGTGTTAATACAAAAACTAGAAAAAAAACATTTGAAGAAAAGTCAAAAATCACGAACAGTCATAGAAATTTTTTTTATTTGGCGGGAAGCGATAGTTTTTGGCAGTTGCTATGTTCTATTAGAGAAGAAAAAAAAACAAAAAAAACTGGGATTATCTATAGACATGTAAATATTTTTTATTTATTTATCCATAATTAAACGAAGCAGTAAACTAATACAAGTTCAACCGGACAACCAGATCACAATTTACGCCCGCCCTGTGGAGCTTTACATCTTCTGCCAGTGAAAAGCACGGGTTTCACATGGGGTTTTGTTACAGCCGTTGCACCTCCCTTTTATCACTTTTTTGAAAGAGGCAAACTCCGCCTTTGAGAGATGCACCTCTACGATGCGGAGTTTTTGCTTAGTGTCTTCAAAAAAGTCATGCTCCAAAAGTTCTGCGGCAAACGGGCGGAGCTCAGGTTCTGGTTTCGTCGCTAACATTATAAAGTTTCTCTGAAAACATGACATTCATCATTTAAAATACTTTCTCTAAATTCACCACTTCTATTGGTTGTTGTGCAACAAGTTTCGGCAAGTTCCCAGCTTTTAAAATCTCAAAGACAGCATCTCTAACCCTCTCCTTTTTCATCGGTATGATTAACTCGGCGGCAATGAGTCCCAACGAGAACACATCCACCTTATTGTTGTACTTCTTGGTTGATTTCTCTGGAGCGTTGTACATTGGTGTTCCGTAAAATTTGTTGTGTTCCCGTATTTCTCTAGACGATAGACGTTTTTCAACTTGATCGTCTTCATCAAAACATCTTTTTATCATTCCGAAATCTCCGATTTTGAGATTGCCATCCAATCCGTATGAAGCACCGTGAGTGCGTTTGAAGAAAATGTTCTGAGGTTTGAGGTCGCGATGAATTACTCCCTGGTCGTGAATAAACTCAAGAGCAGACAAAAGTTGACGAATCCAGATTTTCATGATTCTAGAAAAACGGGAATTTTTTCGTTCATTAAAGGGGGGGGGGGGGGGGGGGGAACAGTCTACGAGGACTTTTCGGATACTTTTTTCTCCCCCGGGACTTGAAGGCAAGCGTGGTCGTCGCGTATTTCCGGCCGCTTAGCGCAGCCGGTAGCGCGTTTGGTATCTAGTAGAGTTCCGAATCGGTATGATAAAATGACGAAATCAGTATAAACTGATTATCGACTAATATTGACGTGGTCGACTATTCTAATTTTTCGATAGTCAATCATATCGTGAAAATGAAAAAAGCGACGAAAGCTGATAGTCATTTTCGTCAAAAAATTAGTCAAAACAAAAAGCGTGACTATTGTTTTCGTCAAAATGTCGGAATTCGTCGAAACTCGTCAAAATTCGTCAATTTGCCACGTAGATTTTTCAAAGAAAATTGAACTTTAAAAATTGACGTGGGGCTCTACTTCCCTTATTACGAGGAAATTCGTATTTTTTTTTGTGAACTTCAAATTGAGGGTGGTCATTTTTGATATAAACGAATATTGTTGATTTCAATTTTGATGAAAATGACGAATTATGATAGTCACGTCTCCATATATTTTGACGAAAATGATAATTTCGATTATCATTTTTTATTTGTATCATGTTCTTTCACCTTTGAAAAAAATAACTTACTTTATGGGTCTGACATTCATATTCTCCTGCAACCAATCAGCCAATGTCTTCTGATGACACTCCTCCATTTCAATATATGCATGCCCATCCGCTATTGCTATACCATCTGAATTAAGTCTGGTTCCCCCATGACTGACAAAAAAGCGGTTCGCAAATGCTATCACATATGGGTGATACTGAGTACCCTTATCAAACCACATCCCTTCCTTAAACTTTTCACGAGCATCATTGTAGGACAGTGTTTTATCATCGAAAAGTATACTTGTGGGAAACTCTTTTACAGCGATAGTTTCTGTTGGATGATAGGGATGACCGGAAACACGGAACACTTTTCCGAAACTTCCCTTTCCGATGAAACCCTCCACTTTGTACCCAACTGGCCAACTGTCAGCACATATATCACAAATGCGGTTTTCTGGCTCCATGATTTCTGGAATTTCCGAAAGGGTAAGCAAATAATTAGTAATTAGTGAAAAGACTGAGAAGGCTCTCAAAGCTGATTTTTTATATTTCATAATATTTCATAACGTTTCTTTTTTCAAACCTTATGTGATTTCCTTAAAAATTTTCGATTATTTGGTCTTGAGATTATTTAATATGTGATTGGAAATTTTCTTCAGAGTTAAAAGGGAGCAAAACTGAAATTTTGGAAATGCAAATTAGAAAAAACATAATAAAACTCAAAATTTCGGAATTTCGGAGGCAAAGTACTGGCTCAGTATTTCAAAAAAAAAAAACACGAATTCAAAGAACTTTGTAGAAGCAATGTATAAAAAACTCCGTTCTCTTCAACAAACGATGCACACCTTGTAAGGGCCCGTGGGCAGTGCAATTGCGCTATATTGAGACTTAAAAAAGAAATATCAGCACGATCCGAGACCGTACATTTTTCACCACATAGCAAGTTTTCAATCGAAAATCGTACATTGTACCATATAAAATGAACATTCCTGATTTGTTTTTCTTACATTGTGGGAACCGATGTCCGGAGCTTGATTCCTAAAATGGTTTATAAATTAATAGCTCCAAAACTTGTAAGGTCTTCAAAATGAACATTATATAACATTTTGGAGCAATATAGGACCAAATCTAAATCTAGGCACTGCTTCAAATCTAGGCACTGCTATAATATATGTCGTTGTTCAATCTTCCACTTCATCCCGAAAGGTTTCAAAAACTTAATCCCACCGCCAAGTGTTTTCGAAACTGAATGCTAACCCGCTCTACCGCACACATCACTGCCCTCATAGCACTCGTGTATTATTTTCTTGGACTTTTTTTTAAATATAAAACCAACTGATCAACAATGAGTAACAATAAAAATAGGGAAGGATTATAACAATAACAAAAAACCGAGAAGCAATTCCAAACAAAAAAAAACAATTCAAAACTTGATATGCTTGGCCGTCTTCTTTGGTGCTGCTGGAGCAGTCTTCTTGAATCCAGAATCATTCGAAGCAGAGGCACCTCCTGAATTTTCCGTCGGATCGTAGTCAGCATCAGCGGATTGATTGTTCCAGTTGGTGGCGGCACGGGCGGTGAAATCTGGAAAATTAGGGGTGAAATCAGTCGGAAAATGGAAAAAATAGGCAAAACTAGCAAAAAATCCATTATTCCAAGCCTAAAAATGATAAAATCCTTACGTTTCTTCTGATTAAAGGCTCCACCGGCCTTCTGGGCGGCTAACTCAGGGCAGTCCCTCTTCAGATGACCAACGGCTCCACATACATTACAGGCACCACCTGCAATGAAAATTTGAATCTAGAGACTACAAAAAACCACAAACCATCGGGATAAACTCCATTCAAATTCTGATGACAGTCCCTTGAGATGTGTCCGACCTGCTTGCAAACGAAGCATGTGGCAAATGGGAACCCTGGAAAACACAAAGTTAGAGCTGCTACATTCAGAAAAAAAATCTTACCTTTAACTCCCTTCTTTTTGCACTCATGAATCGAGTGCTCCATCGATCCACACTTGAAACAGACACCATCCGAATGGGAGCTGTTTCTTTTGGGACAGTCGGCGAGGCGATGGCCAGGCTCACGGCAATGGAAGCAAGCGGAGCCACTGAAGTAGGGGGGTTTTTTGGTTTTAAGAGAATCTAGCTGAGTTTATTTCGGTCAGGTTTTGATGGTAGATACTCAACTGCTATGTAAATCTACTGCTATCGTCCCAACTGCTATGTTGTAACTGCTATTGTCTCAACTGCTATATTTGGTTCTTCTGCTATGGATCAACTGCTATAGCCTTAGCAGTTGATCCATAGCAGAAGAGCCAAATATAGTAGTTGAGAAATAGCTGTAGAGATAAATAGCAATTGAGCATTTGCTTAATTTCTCTGCCAACGCCATCTACATAATTTTCTGAATTTCTACTGAATCCTTACGTGATCTTCTGCTCCTGTCTTCCAACACGTCTCGTCTCTCTCGTCTTCCATCTCTTCACCAGAATCGTCGCATCAGCCACCGTCACTTTTCCTGCGGCTCTCCAATCATTGATCTTCTCCTTGACGGCTTCAAGTGGCGCACCCTCACCGAGTGTTCGATTCAGCTTTTCACGGAGGCGCTGGAAAATGAATCTACATGTTGTACCAACAGAAAGCGGGTAGATACTCAACTGCTATGTATCTCTACTCCTATTTTTCAACTGCTATATTTGGCTCTTCTGCTATGGATCAACTGCTATTACGCAATTTGCAATATTTGAGGCACTAGCAGTTACAAAATAGCAATTGATCACCCTCGTAGCGGTTGAGAAATAGCAGTAGAGTTTTTGCCGGAAAGTTCGACCATTTTGACATAAAAATGTCCTATTTTTCCGAAAAATTGAGGCCGCTGGAGCGCCGGAGACGCACTTAGCTTCCGGGCAAAAAATAAATTTTTTTGCTAAAAAAAAGCCTATTTTTACTCACCTTAATCCTCAAATTTCGGTTATAGACCCTATAGAGTGTGTGGGCCTCTTCAGTGGTGATTTTTCCGTCTTCTACATCTTTTTTGATAACCGCTTCGCCCTGAAAGTAGGATTTTTGAGTTTTTGGTCTTAATTCAGTGAGAAAACCGACTAGTACTTACCTCCTTAAAATTGCTGGTTGTCTCTGACAACTTTCCCAACAATGCACTGAACTTTTTCTCGATCGCCTCGAAACTGTACTTTCTATCCTTTCCCATATGTTGTGGCTTGTCTGATTTGGCTTTTTTCGCCTCTGGCTCTCCTTCTTCAGTGGATTTGGCTTCTTCAGGCTCCTCTCCACGTTCCGCCTTCTCTTTCCTCTCAATCGCCAATTTAATCTTCAATTTTCGTTTTTGTGTCTTTGACATTGGCTTTTCCTCTCCATTATCTTCCTCTTTTTTCTCTTCTACTTCCTTTACTTCTTCTTTAATTGGTGCTGATCTCTCCACTTTCTTCATTTTTTTCAGAGCCTCCTTCCGAGGTTTCGGCGGATCTTCCATGTCGAAACATGGCTCGATTCCGATATCTTCTGCCATTTTTTACTGTTTTTTACCTGGAAAAAAGGATAAAATACGTAGAAAATGAGAAAAAACGACTGTTTTTGAAGTGGGAGAGTGAGAGTGCGCCAACACCCGGGTGCTGGTAAAGTTTGAAAAAAAAGGGTATTTCATTGATTTTTCTTGCAGATTTTGCAATTTTTAACACGTTTTTATTCATTTTTCCTATTAAATCAAAATTAAGATTTCTTTTCATCATTAAAATGGAAAAATTCGGGAAGAAATAGGCAAAAAAATAATTGCTTTCGAATAAAAAAATGTACTACGGTCTGCAAATGTACGCAATCACCCCTTTGCCGTGTATGAACCAATGCATTTAACCTGACGACACCTTATTTTTCAACTTTTTTCGTCAGTTTTCGACCTCGTTTATCCCGATTTTTGTCGATTTTTTTCGTGAAATATCAAAGATTGAAGTGAAAAGTATTGATTTTTGTCTAGTTTGCAGAGACTTCCACTTTGAATGAGCTCGGCAATCACAAGAAGTGCGTGGGTGAACTTGTACAAGCAGCTACAGAAGGAAGCCGATAAAGTGGGTAGAAATGAATGAAAATTGGGAAATTTATATTGAAAAATGGAGAAAAAGAAGGTTACTTGGTCGGAACACGGGAAAAATGAGAAAGAATGGGTAGTCTTGCGAAATAAGAGGGTTCCAGAAAAAATTTTGGAAAATGAAAAAAATATACAAAATGAAAAAATATAATCACAATAGATATAAAAACACGAAATAACGTGAAATAACCCAACTAGAACAGTGGAAAACAATTAAAAATTGAGATTTTTGATCATTTTGCAATTTTTGCTAAAAATTTGTGTTTTTCTCCAAAAACTGAGATTTTTTATCGAAACTCGCGGGAATATAGTGAAAATTAGCATGAAATAACAATAAAAACCCTTTATTTTCCAATAAAAATGTCCCCAAAACCTTAAAATACAGTCCCAATTTCCAGATCCCCCAGTACAACTACCGCAGCTTCTTCCACCGCCGCATCAGAGACCACTTCGCTGCGAATCGCTCGGTGAGCGATCCACAGCAACAGAAGCAGCTCTACGAAGAAGGACTGAAGAATTTGGAGTCTCTCAAGAGACAGGCCATCTTCTGCCGCCTCTACCCACACAACAAGACCATCGTCGAGCAGAAGCTCGGTAAGAATTACTAGGGAAGGAAAAATCGGTCAGAAAAAACTGTTTCCGGAAATGTTTTCCCAAAAAAATAGCAGAAAAAATTTTTGATCTACCTTTCGCCCGCAAAAAAAGTTTGACCTACTCCTGAGAGCGATTTGTAAACATTCTCATGTAAACTCTCCAGTTTTTCTCCGCTTTTTCTCCCTTCATGCGTTACAAAATAATTGATTTTTTTCCATTTTCAGGCTTCTAATTCCTCCTCACTCCACACCACCACCAACACTCCGCTTTCAAGATGCGTGAGTGCAAGAAATGCAAGTCCAACGAGTACACCAACAAGCAGCTGGTCATGATGATCAACGAGTGTGGGCACCCATTGTGCAAGTGAGTTTCGGATAAGGAATAGTGGGAATATGGGGGGAAACCCAGTAAATCACCCTATTTTCGCCATTTTTAGTAAATTTTTTCTATCCTCATAGGTCAAAAAGATAGACTTAGATAAATTCTCACCCGCTCCCCGTTGTTGTTATCCCTAATTTCGCCATTTTTCAGAAACTGCGTCGATAACATCTTCGCCATGAATTCCGGAGAGTGTCACGTCTGCAACAGAGTCCTCCGGAAAAACAACTTCCGCGAACAAATCTACGACGACCCCCTCATCGACAAGGAGACGTTCTTGAGAAGGAAGCTCCGGAAAATCTACAACTTGAAACAAGATGACTTCGCCACTCTGAAAGAATTTGGAGACTACCAGGAGCGATTCGAAACTCTGGTCTACAATCTGGTCTTTGAAACAGACGTCATGGAGACCAACGCCGAGATTTCGGCCTTCGAGGAGAAGAACAAGGAGCTAATCGATCGGAATAAGAGGAGGTGAAAGATAGGAACTTGACTGGTATATTGAGGTTAACTCTGAGCGATTTTAGGCTGGATGAAGATATGAAATGGATTGAGGACCAATTGCGAGACGAACGTGCAATGAAGGTCCGAATCAGTGAACATCTCGAGACTGACGCTGTAAGTTTTTTGTTTTTCTTAAGCTTTTTTCAATAGTTTCTGTAATTTGAGAAGATTTGAAAGATTTTCGTATTGAAAAGTTTTGAAAATCGCTCAAAAAAAAGTAGATACTCAACTGCTTTTTCTCAACTGCTATGGGGGTAATCAACTGCTATTTTGTAAATGCTAGTGTTTCAACTGCTATCTTCGGCTCTTCTGCTATGGATCAACTGCTATGACTATAGATGCTGATGAAGAGCCAAATATAACAGTTGAGACATTAGTTATAGCAGTTGATCACCCCCATAGAAGTTAAAAAATAGCTGTGGAGATAAATAGCAGTTGAGCATTTGCCTACACATGTCTGCGACAAATTACAGAAACCATTGAACCCAGCCTCACTAATTTTCGAAAAAATCATAATTTCTGTTATTTCAGAAGGAGAAGGAGAATCAAACCGCTGTCACGGACACCCGAAAGATCATGGACGAACTGCGCGATTCGAACGTGGCGGCGGAGGTGATTCTGGACCGGGAGAGGAAGAAGCAGATCGAAAAGGAACTCGAGGAGAAGGACGAGCAGGAGAAGAGAAAGAAGAGAAATAAGGAAATTCTCCAGACAAGAAAGAGAGCCGCGGAAAACATGTCCTTCAACACCGTCATCCGTATTGCCGGAAGAGCCTACGTTCATCAGGTAAGGGGATGAATTTGGCGTATTTTGTAAAAGTGGGACTGCAATAAACTGGCAAGCTAGGGTGCGTCTAGAACTTCCTCCTTATCCCCGTCCTTTCTCATGAAATTTCTGGCAGGCAAACGGCAACATGCCCTTTGCTCACTGCATGTAAAGCAACTTTCCGTGCTTGTAGGCAACAAAAACCAACGATTTTGGCCAATTTTTCACCCGGTTTTCGTAGAAAATCACTTAGAATTCCATTGAAATTCGTTTGCTTCCCTCTAATTTTCTAGAGAAAAGTAATCAAAAATTCCATAACATTTGAGAAAAAATAACCAGAAATCATCCGGATTTGGTTGATTTTTTGAAGAGAAATTAGTGAATAATGAACAGAAGTTCTGAAAAAAAGATGTTAATATTCAAGGAAATAGAGTGTTTATCGCAAAAGATTAACTGGTTGCTCCATGTAGATTCACGAGTTTTTTATTCCATATTTTCCACGTGACCCCTCTTTTTTGACACGTGGAATTCATTTTCGCATTTTTTTCTCTCATTTCGAATTCTTTCCATCACATTTTCCATCGAAACATTCAATTCAAAAAAAAATATGTTATCACCTGTTACTGTGAGTTCTAATGAAACTATCACCCTATATTTTTTCCCATTTTCAGCCCCTCGAGCTGGTCATCAATGGACCACCAATGCCTTCTCCCAAGCAGATCGAGGACATGGGTTACCTGGCCCACATAAGGCAGGCATCGGCTGTGAGTATTTTTTTTTTTCTAGATTTATCCCCCGGAAACGCTGAGAGAGAGAGGTAGAGAGTGTGGTAACTAGGGAGACGGAGACGGATGATGAGCGTATAGCAGCCAACTGAAAACAGATTACTACTTTTCTTTTGCTTTCGAACGCCAAAAACGCGAGTTTCTTACCACCTGAATGCTAATTTTTATGTTTTTAGGACAATATTTCATACTTATTATTAGAATTTATTAGGCAATCTAGAATACAATGGAAAATTAACACAGGAAATGACAGAGAGATAGTAAATAGTACACGTATAAAAGGAAAATTATTAGGATAATATGGGCATTTTGAGAGTAGAAGTAGTGAGAATGGGGTGTAGGAAGAGAGAGAGAGAGAGAGAGAGAGAGAGAGAGAGAGAGAGAGAGAGAGAGAGAGAGAGAGAGAGAGAGAGAAGTGAGATCAAGTTGATATCCTGATGACTTGGAAGCTAGGAATCCATTAGCACTTTTGAGCCGACTCCGCTGCAGCTTTGGCTGCCTGAGCACGGGTCATGACTCTTCCCTTTGCCTTCTTTTGCACTCCTCGCTTGACCGGTGCCACCTTGCTCCCTGGGTTCTTCTTGGCTTCGGCCCTTCTCTTGGCGTCTTCTATTTTCTTTGCGGCCTTGGCCTGAGCAATCCTCAGCAATTCTTCGTAGCGGTTTGGAGAGTCGACGACCTCCTGCACGTCGAAAATCGTGTCCAGCTCCTCGTTCGGCGAATACTTGACAATTACCTGAAAAATTCATTTGCAAACGAGACGAATAGATATAAGAAACTTACCTCGACACGCTTCCCCAGTCCAAACTTGTCGTCCAAAAGACCAGTTGAGTCCCCCAAATGGCCTAAAAATGGGGAAAATGCCTTTTTGGCATAGGTGGCACGAAGCTCCTTGGCCAAGGACTTGTTGGTTGGGCAAACAGCCACAACCCTCACAAAAAGAATGGATTCATCCACGATGACCTTCCAGCCGTCCGAGGAGATTTCATTGACATCAAATCGGACCGGCCTTTTTCCATCCGTCTTCACGAATTGTCCAATATTTAATCCTTTGGTACCTTGTGTCGACATCTGGATGAGCTTGTGTTCGGCAAAATCGAAAATCTGAAATAGTGGATTTGTTTTGAGAAATAATGGAGAATTTGAAATTCACTTACCTTTGCCTCCTGACGATCCTCGCAGACTTCACAGATGAATCCTCGGTTGGATGGGTAAAACATAATTGTAGTAGAATAAGGCGTTGTAGACGTACTGCACAGAGTGAGTGTGGTAGTATGAGAATGACGTTGGAGGGTCCACTAATCTAGAGGTGATCGATCGGGAGTCAACTTACTCGTGTTGGGACCCAAAAGTATACTCAATATCCCTTCTGGGAAGACTGTTGAAATTTTCAAGCGGGAATTTTGAATTTCATATTTTTTTAGTAGCTCGGTTTTCATCAGAGAGATTCTTGAGGTTCTGAGTGCAGTTTTAGCTTTTTGCAGAAAAAATTCCGTTGGTTCATAGGGTTTTAGTGTTTATTAGAGTTTTTATCAAAAAGAGAACAAGGAAAATGAGTTTTTGCAAGGAAGAAACATAGAAGAAGATTTAGGAAGGGTGTGTGAAAGATCTCGATGAAAATATGGAAAAATGACATTGAGTTTTTGAATATTTGAAAGAAAGGCGATGGGAATTTTGGTTAAGTGGAGGTTCGACTTTTGAAGGCGACTGATGGTTGCGCTTGACGAATCTTATTAGTCGCCCTGAAACAAATACAAAATTATAAAACTTGTTAGATACAGCTCCGAAAAGAATATCCTAGAGCTCAGCAACTCACATATTTTGTTACTGTGCTTCTGTCGCCTTTTTTTGAGCCCTGATTGTCATTCTGCTTGGTCCCTCAGCCTCAATGCTCTTAGACGGTTTTACCTTTTTCTCTGACTCTGCTTGAACTCTGGTGCTCATTTTGGAGGCTTTGGATCCGGAAACTTCAGGTTTTGAGCTCTGTTCGTTCGCCTCTAGCTCCTTTTTCACCTCCGACTGGGTTGTAACCGGTTGAGCCTTTGCTCTTCGTCGACCAGGACCTTTCTTTTTCTCAATCGGCTCCTGTGACTCAACCGGCGCGTTCTCCTTCTCCACAGATTTCGTGTCTTTCTTTCCCTTTGCCGGGGGGACATAAACTCTTTCAACCTCCTTCACAACGTCGAAAAGATGACCTTCTTTCGGGTCAAACCTCACCAAAACCTGAAATTCTTGGTTCACTAAAGACGAAACAAGTGAAAACTCACCGTCACTTGCTTTCCCATTTTGAAATATCGACCCAATTCATTTGTTGAGTCACGAATGTGGCCCAACAGCCCACATGTCACCTTTCCGCCATATCTTTCATCATGTTCCTTCTCCAGTGTCCCTGTTTTGGGGCATAATACCCGAACAGTCAGATGGAGCTCGTTTTCATAGCGCTCATCCACCTCGAGATCATCAGTGTGAATACCCATTTTGCTGAATGAGTCTGTCACTAACTCTTGCTTCTGAAGTTTGTATATCATTCGATTTTGGACAAACTGAACACTCACTTCGCCATTGATCTCAATGAACGACCCGATTTCGAGCGCCTTGTCGCAGTTCACTGGCGTTTCCAATAACGTATGGTGATAGAAATTGAAAATCTGGAGAGAAAACTCTTGTAAACCATATTTTGATATAAAAAAATCATACCTGGATTGTTTTTTGATCACTTCCGATGTTGCAAACGATTCCATGGTTCTTCTCGATCGGCATTTTTTGCTGTTTGGAAAAATTACAATTTGATTGAATACAACGAAGAAATGAGAATACGAGACAGAATGTGTTCACGGTCTAAGATGAAATTGATAGATTGCTTTCAAAAAACCGCAGACGGACCACTGTGTGCTACTCGTCTGTTTTCTTCCCAAGAACACCAGTTTGAATGAGACCTGTCTATATGTTTTCCTCGCCCGCCAATATTCAAAATTTGAATTTTGTTGGTGTTATCGCCGAACTTTCTTTCCTCTTATCAATCAGTTTCTCCCCTCTTTGTTTCGTCATTCATTCTGTGATTGTTGACCCTTGTCTCTGCCAGTTGTACTGGTCAGTTTTCATCATGGATTCTTCAGTTTTTTAGACCATAGTCTTCTGATTCAAGTTCTGAAGACCTTAGCTAACGGTGAACCTTCACAGTTTTGAGTTGAGAAATCTTCTGCAAAGTCTGGAAACCTGGCTGTTTTTAGCTGCAAAATGCAAAACATCTAGTTTTTCCACTAGAAAGTCGAGATAATCGTTATTATAATCATTAATTTATTATCAAGAACATGATGAAGAATTTACAACAAACCTAGCGAAAGAGAGAGAGAAATAGAGAGATCAAAACAGAATGAAATGGATAGAATAGAGTGAGATCAAGAGACATTTACAAGAATCGAGAGGACAATTATCACAGATTAATCGAAAAAAAAGTCATAGCGGAATAGGTGGCGAGAACGTTTTCGAAGATTTTATTCCATTGAAGGAAGGGTCAAAAGGCGTTCAAAAAAGTTTGAGTAGGCATTAATGTTGGTTTGGCCGGATTTTGAAGCTTCCTGGTCTTCCACCAACTGGAAGTTCTGGAACTCGGAAAACTTCCTTCCTTCTAACCTCTGGCTGCTCCTCCTCTTGGTTTTTCTTTGCTCCGGGAATTTCTGCAGTTTCGAGACGCCTTACGATTTCGAAGCAGTAGTCATCTTGTGGGCTGTACCGAAGCATGACCTGAAAACCGCATAGAACGTTGTTATACTATCAATCTGGAAAACTCACCCATCGAAATCCACCTTTTTTGAACACCTCCGTCAGGTGGCAGCTTGGATCATGGACGAACCCGAAGAGATACGAGAAGACTCTGCTCTCGTATCCTACGAGCTCCTTCTCCAATGACCCATGTTTTGGGCAAACGACCATCGCCTTGACAAGTAGTGAGCCATTTCTATCCTCCGCGAAATCGTCGCTCGACATGTGGACCATGCCTGGTCCCACTTTACTAAGGGCCTGAAGTAAGTTGGTTTTGAAAATGTTGGTTTTGAAAATTTCTCAGAAAAACGCAGCTTTTCTCGACAAATACTGCCAAAGTTTGGAAAGAAGTCTGCCCAAAAGTTGCCTAGTTAGCTCAAAATCATCAGCATTAGCCTAAGAAGATCCAGCAGGATTTGGGCCAGACCTGAGCAAAGATGCTGCTCAAAACATTGGCAAAATCGCCTAGAAACCCAGAAAGAAATAAATTACCCTGCTGCTCGTTTGTCTGATATCTCCAATATGCACTGTGTTTCTCCTTGGAGCCTCCATAACGACCATCTCCTTTTTATCAAAATCAAATAACTGAAAAAAAAACACGTATTCCTGAGGAAAAACCCGCCGCAAAAAAACTTACTTTTACACTATCTCTAGTGACTTCGCATACGACTCCGTAGCCTTGTCCGATCATTGTTTTCGAAATAAAGTTTCTGCAAAACGAAAGAAATTGATGAAAAATAGAGCAAACGATGGAAAGGTTGGAAGGAAGGTTGTCACAAATGACGAGGGGTCTTTGCCATGTAGAGTGGAGGGAGGCAATCAATCGCCCTTTGACTCTTTCTACTATGAGAGGGAAATTTGAATTTATCTGCTCTATCTTCCCAGAGGGAAGACAGAGCCCTCTGGGAAGACTCATGGAGGAATGGTTTGTCGCCCTGTCAAATTGTGTCGAAAGTGACACAGAATGGGTTATTTTGAATAGGTAGTGTCTGGTAATTATTCATTGGCTCTTTGGATGTTCCTTGCGATTTTCTGTGGACTTTGAGGATCTGACTACTTTCAGGTCGTTAATTTTACGGGATTACGGGTTTTTAGAGTAGTTTTTGAGAGAATCAGGAAACCTGTGATCTCGGCGTTTTTATAACCGGGAAACGCTGAGTTTTGAACAGAAAACAACACATTTTGGGTTCAAAACTCACTATGTCTCTTCTGCTATTGGTCAACTGCAATTTGAGACAATATTCATTGCAATAGAGATGATAGCCATACCAGTTGAGACATCAAAAGTGGCGAAAATAGCAATTGATTCATAGCAGAAGAGCCAAATATAGCAATTGAGACACTAGCAGTTACAAAATAGCAGTTGATCACATCCATAGAAATTGAGTATTTTCCCAATTTTTCTGTGAAAACCAATTTTTGTGAGAATCGAAACTGGTGCTCTGCACTTTTTTATAACCTAGCAACGCCGATTTTTCAACTGAAAACTACATATTTTGGGCCAAAAAATCGTTCGAAAACTCACAGTTTTATCACACTGAAGTCCATAGAAAAAACCCTTACTTTGGTCCGTTTTGGTCTAAGTTTGTTATTTTTTCAGGGTTTGATATCCTGAGATTCCTATTTTTATAGCATTTATCTAATTTTTCTTTTAAAGTGAACTAGGGCTCTGTGCGTTTTCAAAACAGAAAAATCCCGAATTTTGGCCTCAAAAAATAACATTTTTGGGTCCAAACCTGTCTGATAACTTATAATTTTTTGACACATTTGTCCCTAAATTGTCAGAAAATACCCGTTCTTCCTCCCATTTAACCCAATCCCTCCTCTTATAATTTGTTCTTTTCAGGACCTGATCGCCGGTGGATACACATCTGCCCTTGGCTGTTCACGCGCACTCTTCGAGGCACGCATCGATCTGTTCTCCTTCTAATTATCTTTTGAATTTCCCTCACTTTTTGCTCGTCTTTTCTCTGTTAAAAAAGTCTCAATTTCTCTCGTTATTCTGGTCCTTTTGATGAGCTTTGTAAGCTCAAGTTTCTATTTTATTTGTTTCTTTTTTTATTGATTTCCGATTATTTCTAGTGTTTTTTGGTTAATTTTTCAACCATTAGTTCTCCCGATTTGTCATTGATTTGTCACCGAAATTGTCTGCTGAGTTATGTCAAAAATGTACGGTTTTTCGTCAATTTTCTCCATGATTTTCAATTTTTGTCAATTCTTTCTCTACTAGGGTTTTCAGCCTTTTCTACTACATTTCTTCGCTTCGTTCTCTGGAACACCACTAACCTCAATTTACAGATCAGAAAATGGACTCGATGGAGACAGTCTGTCGAGCCATCGACGCATTCTACAGTGGTGGACCAGATGTGCAACCGGCACAACAGTTTTTACAAGAGTTTCAGGAATCGGTAAGGTTTTGAAGTGGAAAAGCAGGGCCAAAAAGCTGGATTTGGAAGCCTGGAAGAGCTTATTCTGGCTCCTGGAGCTCTCGAGAAACAGACAGGATTTTGAAGGAAATTTACAAGTTTTTTGATTTTTTCAGCAGAAAAAGGCCTATTTTCACTGAAGCTGCCTATTTTTGATGAAATATGACTGACCAAAGCGCCGGAGACGCGGCCTTTGATTCTCAATTTTTAGGCCACGAAGTTCATAAAAAAATTATCGGGTTTTTGGTTTTAAAAAAAACCTGCAAAATGGTTTTTTTATCCACTGAAAATTAATTTTCATCAGCGGAAAATCGGACCGTCTCAACTGAAAAAATGGCCTATTTCATAAAAATATGAAACGTGCCGAAGCGCCGGAGGCGCATCTAGAATAATTCCACAAAAATTCTACTGAAAATTTGGTTTTTTCAATGAGAAAGTCAGCAGTTTTGACATAAAACGACCTATTTTTGGAGAAATGAAGCTTGCTGAAGCGCCGGAGGCGCGGCAATCTTACCCTGTACTTTTCGAGTTTTTACTACAAAAATCATGAAGTTATCGGATGTTTGGTCAAAAAAATCCAATAGTCTTTTTTTTTCTAGTGCCGAAACGCCGGACGCGCGGCAACCCTCACCTGCAATTCCCTGCATTTTAGCCAAAAAAACCAAAAAATCCCAAAATTTTGCAGACGGAATCGTGGACGATCTGTGACCAAATCATCCGTCTCCACTCGAATTCGTTGGCCTGTTACTTTGCTGCACAGACACTTCGAACGAAGATTCTCAAGAAGTTTCAACAATTGCCACCCGATCAGTATGAGGCACTTCGACAATCACTTTTACAACATTTAGAGTGAGTTTTTGGGCCCCGAAAGCTTTTTTTTTTACCTTAAAGGCACATGCAGTTAGGTATCACAATTACTGTACTTACTGTACTTGTTAAGAGTTTGTCGTGCCCAATGCTGCACCTTTAAGGTAAAAAAGGTCTCACCACGAATGAATGAAGATTCTAAATTTCTACAGTACTCTTTTTATTTTCGTGGCGAGACCCAAACCCATCATGCTCCTTCAAAGTCATGCTCCTTTAAACTATCAATTTTTTTCAGCCGCCACGGAGCCACCGCGCATGACGCTCAATCAGAAGCCACCGCCACCCAGTTGTGCCTGGCAATCGCCGATTTGTATATTCAAGTGCCGACGTGGAATAGTTGGATTTTCGAGTTGCTTCATCAGTAAGTGGTTTTTGAGCTCCAATTTGGCATTTCTGACTGAACAATCCATGGATTTGAGTTGAATTTGACCCTAAATTGCCCTGAAATTTGACATTTTCGACGGAAAAAATACATGGAGTTCGGTCAAATTTAGCTCGAAATTCGAGGTTTTCGGACCAGAATTGCATCGGTTCCAGTCCTAAACTTGATTATTTCTGGCCTGGAGTCCCATGGATTTCTGACAAAATCAACTGTAAACCACCCCTGACAGGCTATTCGATGGATTTCTACCGGAATCATCCCCAAATAAGCCTGGAGTCCACCACCGGTTTTGGTCTGAATTAGCCCTTAATTTGACTTTTTTGGCACAAAATTCACCGATTTTACCCTGAGTCACACCCAATATTCCTCTATTTCAGATGCCAATCACTCGAAGGAGACCGTACCATCATGACGCTCACCCTCCTACAAGTGTTTCCAGAAGAGGTTGAAAATATCCGTGGAATCGGAGAGAATCGTCGAATTGCCATCCGTGAAGAGCTTGCCGGATGTGAGCAGCCGATGATTACGTTCATGACACATGTACTCGAGAAGTTCCATACCAATACGGATGTGTTGAAGAGGGTGAGAAAAATGGGGGCTTTGAACTAAGTTTTGTGAGGAATTTTGAGCCAAATGGCCTATTTGGGTCTGGGATTAAGGACCGGAGTACCTTTTTTCGCATATTTTTCTGGAAAAATCACAGATCCAGGTCCCTGACGAGCTTTGGAGTGATGGCAACTTGCTCTTTCTTGCTGGCAAATTGCCCTTTCTTCCTGGCAAATTGCTCTTTCTTCCTGGCAACTTGACCTTCCATGCTGGCAACTTGCCCTTTCTTGCTGGCAACTTGCCCTTTCTTGCTGGCAGCTTGCCATTTGTTGCTGGCAACTTGCTCTTTCTTGCTGGCAACTTGCTCTTTCTTGCTGGCAAATTGCCCTTTCTTGCTGGCAACTTGCCCTTTCTTGCTGGCAAATTTCCCTCCCTGAGCTCCCGTTTTCCACCCCTAAACTCCCACTTTCCAGGTCTTCAAATGTCTCGAATCAAACCTCCAAAATCACCAAATGCGAACGGATCACTTTGCCTCGTCACCACTCATCTCCTCCGTTTTCCATGTCATCGCCACAATTAGTCCAGAAGTTCCGTCATGTCTCCACGAAGCGGCCACGAATTGTATCGTCGCCGCGTTGTATCGTGTCGAAGAAATTGACGCTCATCGTCGCCTCGCCGAAGTCATTCATCGTGGAGTACTGTCGCTAGTCGGACCATTCCAGAAGGCACAACAGGAGGAGGACTTTGATAGATTACAGGTATGGGATGGGATGGACTGAACGAATTATTTTGGGAGGGAACTGGACGAGCTTCGGCCAAATTTGACCTAAAATTCATGATTTTGACCCATTTTTGCCCCCAAAAACTCATTGATTTTCCAGAATATTGCCCGAATTTTTGTCGAATTGGTCGAATCTTTCTTCGTTCAAATTGTGAACGAAGCGAACGTGGATCCAAATTCGGTTGGAAGTTTGGCGTGCTTCGAGCTGCTTCTTCTGGTTGCTGGACATCATGATTGGGCGGTACGTTTTTTGTTTCAAGGCGCAGGATATTTTTTCAGGATGGTCTCACCACGATAAAAGTAGTTACTGTAGGGATCTTTGGGAAGACATTGTTTTGGACTGATTTAGGCCGTTTAGACCGGTTGAGGCCATTTGGACTGTCTTAGGCCGTCCGTTTGGACTGGTTCAGGCCATCCGTTTGGACTGAAACAGGCCGTCCTTTTAGACTGGTCCAGGCCGGTGTAGGCCGTTTGGACTGATTCAGGCCGCCCGTTTAGACTTTTTTTGGGCCGTCTGTATGGACCGGTTTAGGTCGATTTGGGCCGATTTTAGCCGATTCGGGCCGATTTTGGCCGTTTGGAACAGCTTAAGCCGATTTTGGCCGCTTGGACTGATTCAGGCTGTTCGGGCCGGATTAGTCCGACTTGGGCCAATCTAAGGACCAAGGACCAAAGAGACCGAATCTTTGGTCCTAACTCGGGGTAGCCTTCCCATCTCTGGGTCTCACCACGAACTGAAACTTGTTACTGTACCAATTTCCTTTTTTCTTCCAGCTCATCGAAATGTCGTTCAACGTGTGGTATCGAATCACCGAGGAACTCTTCAAATACGACGACGATCAGTACATCGGACGCTTCCGTCCCTACGCCGAACGCTTCATTATGTGCCTCTACGAGCACTGTAAAATTGAGCCGGACGATGTGGATGAGGCACTGGATGAGTACACAGAATTTGCGGATTTCCGTCGGCGAGCCGTCGAAGCCCTTCGAGATGTCGTCTTCATTGTGAATTCGGATAAATGTATTCAGATGATGCATCAGAAGTTGATCGAGTGTTGTCACAAACCCAATGCGTCGTGGGAAGAATCCGAGTCGGCGCTTTTTGTAATGGCTGCAGTTGTGCAGAATTTATTGCCGTGAGTTTTACTTTGAAGACGCATGACGCTAGGTCTAACCGCGATTGAAAAAAGATTACTGTACTTTTTTTGGTTTCCACCTAAAGTACTCAGAGGGTTTTTTACCTTGAAGGCGCAGTCTCTTCAGATCGATCTACAGTACTATTTGACTCTAAAGGCACAGAGCCTCTAATTCCACCTACAGTACTATTTGACTCTAAAGGCACAGAGCCTCTAATTCCACCTACAGTACTATTTGACTTTAGAGGCGCACGCGAATTTTTTTCTAACTGAGAAATGGGTCACACCGCGATTGATAAGAGGTTACTGTACTTTTTGAATTAATTTCTCCGCTGCAAAATCCACTATGCACCTTTAGGGTTTAGGGACTCACTGATTTTCCTTAAAGGCGCATACCGCTAGGTCTCACCTGCAATCGTTACTGGTTTTTTGCTCTAGTCTGCGCCTTTAAGGTAATGATCTTAAAGCCCCTCCAAACTACATACAGTACCACCTATTTCTTTCCAGAGAATCCGAATCGAGTATGCCAGAAGTCCTCCAATTGGTTTGCTCGCTTCCCGTCCGCTCTCCACCGTCACTCATTGCCACGTCGCTCAGTTTGATTTCGGATTTGAATGATTGGTTCGAGCAGCACTCCAATCTTTTGGGTACGGTTTTTTGGCGGATTTTCAATGGTTTTCTTTTACAAAATTCAATTTTTCAGAGCCTGTCATCCGATGGATCCTTCAATTCGCCGCCGACACTCGATTCGCGTGCCACGTGGCTACCTGCTTTGATAGGGTAAGGTTTTCTACAGTAATCCTGGGTTACTGTAACTGCTAGATCAAAACTACAGTAACCCGGATCCAGGATGACTGTACTTCTCCCACCCTCTCCCAACTAAATCCTATTTTCCAGATTGCCCTCAAATGTCCGGTCCAAATGACACCACTCCTCCCACAACTCCTCTCCCTCATCGGTGTCCTCGAGCAGACCCAAACGAACGCTCTCAAAATCGAGGAGTCGATTTGCTCACTGACACGTGCCTGCTCGACGATCATCGCACGTCTTCCGCCCGCCGAATCGAAAGTCGCCATGGAGCAGCTTTGCGAGCCGATTATACGCAATTTGCAACGTGTAAGTTTGGGATTTGGGAGGAGTTTAGGGGTTACGGTAACTGTGGGTCTGGGATCCGGGATCTAGCTACAGTACCCCCGGGTCCATAATCCTCGCCGCAGTCTCATAACACCCTCACTAATCCATACAAAGCTTCAGGCAACGGAAGCCGCTGACGCCACCATTGCCAACAACAACAATGGAAGCAGTGCCACTGGAGGAGGCGGAGCCAACAAGGAGAACGAGGGAGCCACAAAAAGTCAAAGTATACACGATCAAGCGTGGGCGTCAATCTCAATGAAACCCATGGTTTGGATTGATCGAGTCGCCTATGTGTTCAAAGGTAGGTTTTGATGGGGTATCATAGGGTCTTGGGACTGAGATATTAGCCTCATACAACACGTCACTGTGCGCTCGAAAAAAAAACCTTTACCCACATACTTCGACTGAAAAAAATAGCATATAAGCCTACATAATCACAAAAAAAACCAAAAATCCTACACTTTTCATAAAGGGTGCTTAAAATTTCAGGATCACGGGTTCGAGCTAATGTGACCGATTTAACCTGAGAGAAATTGCAGAACAAAAAATACTTAGCTTATTTTCAGATATTTCTTATCTTCCAACCAAGGGATAGAGTAAACCACATTAAATTCATAAAAACGGAATTCTATACGTCAACACAGTTCAAAACAGTGAAAAACTGAGATCGAATAAGGCATTGGAATCTTCTCCAACTGACTGGAAATCCCCATGCTAAATAGCCAGACCCAGTAACCAACATCTACAGAATACACACTCAAAGAATCATCGAGGTTTTATATTGTTGTGTGATAATCTACATACATTTACCAA
>GL379891.1:166309-209272 GCA_000143925.2 Caenorhabditis brenneri | reverse complement strand
TTTTTTTGAAATGGAAGCTACAGACATTTTCAGAAAGTATCCAAGAGGATTCTTGAAAAAGTGTACAGCCTAAAAAATATTCGAACTTGTCCGAAATATCATTCATTCGTTTTGTACAGATTGATTATTATAGCGTTGTCAAGAGAACAATAGTTGCTTGAAACTGTGTTTTTATTATGCAATGAAACAATTCTGGGTATCTCAAGACCTACAAAAACTGTGTAGGTTCATAAGATAATTTTTATTCGGCTGAAAGTAAACGTGGCTTGCTAGAAAAGGGGCGGGGCCAAAAACTAACAGTTGAATTGTGCTCAGAAGGTCTTATATACCTACTGTAAAGGGTTCAATGAGGTTCTGAGCACTTATGTGGAATACTAATGTCATCAGTTTCCACACTTTCAAAACTGTTTTGAACCGTCCGACCGTCCTATAGTTTCAAAAAATTCCTACTTCAATGAAACCATATAATTATATCAATAATTTACAAGAGCAATAGTTTAACGTCCTGCACTGTACTGAAGTTTTCCCTATGCATATTTCAAAACTCCATCACTAAAATACACTCCATTTATTTCTTACATTCGACTCATTATTATTTTATTTTTAAAAGTCCAAAATCTAAATTTCCATTCCGCTACATTGTACACCTGTCCTTTTTGCCACCCTCTTTCTCTCTCAGCCATAAACTGATTCTTGTTCTGAAACCCTTCCCTTTCCCTCCGTCTTTTGGTCATGATGACGCATTTTGAGTGTACTATGTACCCCACACTGCGTAATTTCTCCCTCTTTCTCTCTCTATCGAACCACCTTTATATGTTATGTTATATCAGAATTCAAGTACACTCCATCAAAACACAAATTCTTGAAGTGGAAGAGAGAGGGATTTGAGAGCAGAAAAGTTATAGAAAAAAGGGATTTGGAAGAAAAAATAAGGAGAATTCTTGGAAGAAGACTGATTGAGATCTCTACACAAAGGACATTTATCATGTATGCACGGGGAGAGAGGAAATGTGTAGTCAATTGTAGTGAATGTAGTGGATGTGTGTGCATTAATCTGATTTATTTGGGAATCACCGAAAAATAAGTGACCGAAAAATCGGATATAAAAGCCAATAAAAAGGGCAATTTGACTATCATAAAATTGGAACGAATTCCAGTTTTTCGATGTCTAATTTCATCAGTTTCAATTGGCTTGTATTGGGCGGAAGGCTTTTTTGGATTCAATTCTTGATAAAGTTTTGCAAATGGTATCGCAGAAACGTTGCATTTGGAAAAAGAGCTCTATGAATGAAGTGATAGAAACAGTCACTTTTCGGAAATCTTTTTAAAAATTAGATGGGAAATTAGAATAATGTAACTTTTGAACAGGGTAACGAGAACCTGAATTCATAATTTAAATACACAACTTATTTGAAACCGTAGTGAAATGTATTAACAGAGGCTGAACAGGAAAGCTATGCAGGACTTTTTCTGCATTTCCGTGTCATCGTGTTGTAACTTGAGTACAGTAACCCAGAGCCAGCAAATATGCCGTAGAAAACTCCCCGAAATTGCCCCGATAGCTCTCTTGTTCTACTCTCTTCAATAATGATTTGCAGTAGAAATTCCCCCGACACAGTCCCGGTAACTTCCTAGTTCCACTCTCGTTAATATTGATTCTACTAGGTCTGAATTTTTGGGGCTCACTGGTTTCAAACACTAGTGTTTTTAGCGAACTAATAATTTTGAATTATGGATAGGTGAAAATAACAATCTGCAACCGGATATCTTATTACAGTTTCTAGTACTTCCCAAATCTAGTTTTTTCCTACAAGAACAATTCTTGGTAAAAATTCAATACGTGAAAACCTCTATCAGTTCTGCATTGTTTTTGTCTTTGATTAATCGTATCATGCTATCAAACAATGTAATGGATTTTATTGATAAATCATAGTCGAAAAAATGTGGTTGAAACAGGAAGTTCAGAATCAAAACGAAACGAATTTTGAAGAGCTTCGGGATGAGAAAGTCGGTTTTGGACAAAAAATCAGGGTTACAGCACTTCCAGTTGCAATTAAAAGACAAGGCCTGATTTTGAATACTACTTTTTGAGTGCACCAATTACTTGAAAACACAACGTGATATCTCTTCTATATACTAAGCGGCAAGCTCTGTCTGTGTGTCAGTCTGTCCAGCACTTATCACTGAATAACTTTTGAGCCCCTTGACCGTTTGGTACCATACTTGGCACATGGTCATGGGTCTCCGAGCGCTTCAATTCTATAACATTCGGAGCTCAGATTACTGTAGGGATACGGTAGCTACAGTAACCCATTTTTTGAAAAAGTGTTCGGAATGAACGGAATTGTTCCAGTTTTAGCATGTAGTGTTTTTGTGATCTCAATAGTACACAAACAAAAAATGATGAAGATTGCTTTAGGATTACGGTAGTTACAGTATTTCGAAAACTCCACTGGCAAGCTCTACATGAATAAGCTTCCAGAACATTCTTTCTCTTTTCAGAAACTTCTAGAAACTTCCACAAACTTATTTTGACGGGGTTTCAAATTTTATGAAATAATATACATAAAACCCCCGGTGAAGAGCGCAGCGACGAACAAAAAGGAGGTGAGCCGCCGTAGGCGGCACCACCGACTGGTTAAAACTATTCAGGAACAGTGTTTCTCTAGACCTTCTCTACTAGCCATTAAGACGATTTTTGAGAAATTGTGTTCTAATGCATTAGACAGGCTTGCTCTAACACTGCTGTACCCTGTTTTGCTTGATGCCTCGTTTTTTTTGGCAACAATTAACATTGAAAAATGTGATAAGCTGTTTTCTTCAACTTCAATTTTACACGTCCATTGTATAAAATTACAGCGTATGACAAAAGAAAACGAATCGAAACCGAGAAAAAATGGTGACCATATTAACTGTTTCGAAGTTTTGGGAAATGAGATTCGGGAAAATAAATTAGTTTCCAGTTTCAGCTTTAATCTATAAACGTTGATTGAAAGGTAGATAATAGTTACAAGATAATTAATAAATCACTAAAAATTAAAGCTTCACAGAAAAATGGATACTGGGATGAGAAAAGTTAGGGTAAACTTTGTTTTACGTTGACATAGGGATTCCTAAATGAAAAAGCACTATCGTTGTAAAGTTTCAGAGTTTCATAATAGCGAATTGGAACTGATTTTATTTTTGGTCACCGTTCTTGAATGAGGTATCTATATTTTACAAGATCATGCTGAATGAAACCCAATTGAGCCATAATTTCTAGGGTAGAAAGTGATGTGAACAAAAAATCGTTATATGGGGTAACGACTGAAAAAACCCGGTTGAATAGATACGGATGAATTTATGGAATCAGTAGTATTTGATTTCTTAGTAAATCTTGAACAGATTATTATCAAAAATTCGAAACTGTAAAAAAATCATTTCTTTCAATAAAAAAGCCAGACAGATACAAAAAACCACTGTGTGTTCCGATAGTAGAACCGACCCAGAAAAAGAAAAGAAGATTATAACTAAAAGATAGGAAACTGTAAAAAACATCTGTTTTACAAAAAATAGTCCAGCTTCAAAAGTCCAAGATAAGAACTGAACATTTTGATCCTCCAATTCCAATTCCTCTCTTTCTTTTTATCTGATCCCGCCTTCATGTATTTCAAAACATTCTTTCCCTTCCTTCTGCTACAGTCTACAGCACAAACTATCCCTCCTTCATCCCAAAACAACACAAACTCCATGTCACTACACCCCAATCATTTTATAATTTCTGATCTATCCGTCACACTTTTTCTGATTATCTTTTTTCATTTTGATTTTCAATATGATTCTTGATCGAGTATCCAGAAGGAATCATGGAAACAAGATGGATAGAAATGATAGGAAAGAAGACTGGATGAGGGAAGAGGAATATGTAGCAATTACGTGACTATTCGGAAGTATAAGAAGTTCGGAAACGTGATTTTAATAAACTGTAAAGGAAAACGAAGGTTAACTAATGGGACAAGAAGGAACAAAAATTAAACAGGATTCTGAAACAGTGAAAAATTTCCAGAAAGTTCAAGTTGAACTAGTTTTGAACGTTTTTCTTTATTAATGGAAGAATTTCGCGTGCATGATGGCGTAAAGCGTCAGCTGTGGTGTCTGCAGAATACACATGTAATCCTACGACAATTCATTTTTCAGAAAAGGAAAAAAATGAAAAAAAAAAGATGAAGAAACCCAATGGCTTAAACTAGAGAGTCTGAAGTAATGTGGAGGAGGTGCAACAGTATATAAAAGTAAGTGCAACCTGGTGTGAGAAGTGACTTTTGTGGTGATCAAGCTTATAAACGCACTTTTCTCGGAATTTTGACTGTATTTTCCCTCCCCAGCCACTTGAAAGCAAAGATGGGAAACAGGAAAATTTGGGAATATTTTTCGAGGAAATTCCATGTGAGAATGTACTTTTTGTAGACGTGTACTGGACATCAAAATTGCCAGTAACCCATTTTCTCGGTAACTTTTTTAAAAAAGATTTGAACACATTTCATACAATTCTGCAATAACATTTTTCCAATTTTTACTGTTCTGCTAGCTTAAGCTAAGAACTCATCTTCTTAAACATTTCATTATTTTCACTACAATCTCGACTTCTAACAAACCACTGTATTCTTACAATGCGTCTGTCTTTCAAACAAAAGTCAGTCACAAGTGTAGTTTATAGGCAATGAAAGAAGAACACTCCCCGTACATTCCCTAATCTTTACTATTAACAATCACCGATGTCTGTGTGTCTGTGTGTCTGTGCCGCACGCTAGCGCCACTCCTACTGGACCGATTTTCATCAAACTTTCATATTTGGAAAGAGAATTTTCCGGCGATGATGCACGTCTTTTTCAGTTTTCATTTGGAGGTCTAGAGGACTCTGTGCCAAGATAGGGCTCACAAAAGACTCGCTGGCTGGAAAAGAACTGCTAACCAACGTGAACTGGCACAGTTGAAACAATCACATCCATCGGAATTGAATTATTGTTTTTCACCTTATCATTTCTTAATTTCTCAAGAACACCATTTTGAGACTAACGTTTTCTCAAGCGAAATCACCCAGCCCGTGGGCAGCGAGAAGATTGGAGCCGCGAAGCGGCGAACAAAACAAGACTGCTGCAGCGCCGAAGGCGCGGCAAGCAGTCTTGTGATCAAAAATGGGAAATATTTCGAGTTTTTTGCTGGTTGAAGAGATTCGTAGAGTAGTATTCGACGAAAAATGTAGGCTGGTTGAGTAACTTTTACTACTGTAACTTTTTTACCCTTTTATTCTTTGTAAATAACACACCATTCTTTCTTATTGGTTGATCCGGAGAATAAGAAACATAAACTAATTTTTAGGATATGTATTTTCAGTTTTCTTCTCTTCGGAAACAGAGCACATAAAAACTAAGAATAAAATGGAGTCATGAAGAGAAAATACGGAAGATCATTACCTCACAGATTCTTTCATAAAACAAACGATCCATATATCGAACAAAAATACTTGAATCATCAAATTATCCTAACTGTCTTGGAAAACAAAACATACGAGAAACAGTATTTTTTTCAAAACATAAACTTAGAATAATATCTTCAACATGTGTCTTTTAAATATAAACGTTAGTCACAAGTGTAGTTTGTAGTCAATGAAACAAAGAAGATGTTCATCTTTTCCGTACACTCCCTAATGATTGAAAATCGAAACGTTTCGATTTTTTTTTTCAGTTTTGAATCTGACAATAGGAGCGGTACTAAACTTAGAAAATTCCAGGTTGGCTGCATTTTATTTGCAACTGTGAAATTTGTTCCACTCGTTTTACTACTCGTTTACAAAACACTCCAATCATCCATAACCAATGTTAGTCCGGACCGTGAGAAAAAAAAATTATTTTTCATGCTATTCCAGTTTTTTCCTGGAAACCAACAGCTTGAAGTTCTATCACACTGATATTTCTGTTTGGGTGTTTCCAGGAATCAAACTTTATACAAACAACCTATACTCATTCCTTCCTGGAAAACGAAAACAAACTATAAAAACTCACCATTGAAATCACCTGAAGACCATTTTTCGTGCTTGATGTTAGGTAGCCTGGAAAATGAATATTGAACAGGTGAAAGTGATAGGAAAAAATCAGTAGTGAGAGTGTTTTTGTTTTTATATTTAGGAGGTTGGATACGATCAAAAATTCAGGAATAACGGTGAATACCATAAAAACGGCGAAACTGAAAATGGGGAAATGGGTTGAGCATTATGAGAAACATGAAATTAAAGATTAAAAAAAGAGGTACTGCAAGATCGGATGTGGTAAATGTTCTAGGATAAATAGGGTTCGTGGAACAGAATATTTTTGCTGCAGTTTTCAAAGTTAGCATACTTGTCCAAATCCGGGCCAGAAATGGCCTAGAAAATTTTCCAAAGCCCGGGCCGGGCCTGATTTGCACAAGTGTGAAAGCTAGAGTATTTCTATTTACTCCGAGAACAGATAGTCTAGAGATTACAGCTGAACACATTAGAAGATAACTGATAGAGCCGTAACAGATATCATAAGCTCACTTGGTTACTTCACTGTTTTGCTTAGTTGCCATCTCTTTTTCTTGAGTTTTTAGTTTCATTATTCTTGAATAATGTGCTCGGAAATTTTCAGCCGATTTCTCCTGTTTTGTTAGATCTGTTTGTTTGAGAATACATCTACTCCGATACAGATTTTTACCCATCAATGAGAATGTGAGATTCATTGACCCTTCTATTTTTTTCCGCTACTGACAAAAGATGTAAATCGTGTTATGCTCACAATCATCTGATATCGTTTGCAAAGCGTCATAGTAGCGAAATTTCTAGTTGCGAAGTGCCTAGTTGCGAAACGTCGGATTGCAAAACGTCGCAGGGTCTCAATTACAGGCTTCACAGTGCCTTCCGACGGATGATGACATCTATCTCCCATGATTCCCCATTTATTGTCTGTGATCTATTCTATGATTTGTGTCAAAATGTGTCTCGATCATCTCTAGCCAATTCTACCCGAGACATGTAGAGGAAAAGGGCAATCTGATGATAAAGATCAAGGGAAAGGAAGGATGTCAATGAGGAAAGGGGAAAATATTGGAAGTGTGCACTACAAATCCGAAACGTACACTACAATGTTTTAAGATCGATTTACAGCCTCTGTAAAAACAGGATTTTGGAAATGAGTTAGGGGAAACAGTAGTTTTTTTTAGTGTTTCAGAACAGTTTTATCTAGATGAACTTTATGACGCCGTCATTTAAACGTCGATAGAGAATGAGTAGTTTTTTTTAATTGGGATTGAAAACCCAGCATAGTGCAGTCGGGCTTGGCTTCAAATTCATCAGAAGTATCTACTCTGGATGCCCTTCTATTACAGTATGTCTCTTCAGACCTTTCGATTCCATTGAATGATCAGGTACCATTTGAATATAAACATTTTCCATCTGTCCAAAAAGTATCCGATTACAATTCACTTCCTGAAAAAAATGTTTATCAACAAATCCTTCAATAAACACTTCTCCCATTTCCTCCGTATATAAAGTGACCTATATCACACTGTTTCACTTCCTCCGTATAACAATGTTTCTTCTCCGCTTATTACTCGTCTTCATCTTTCTTGTCGTAAATTCTGCTGCAAGCAAATGTGACTTCAAAAATGAGTTGACATTGATGAGATGGAATGTGAGCTGTGAAAATCTGTTGGAGATTCATTTCGAGCACAATAACTTGACGGAGAATCGATGGACGTCTATTGCATTCGGGAATGGACCTGGAATGGTCAGTTTTTTTCGGTTTCTTGTACTTCATTTGACAATCAAAAAATAATAATTGCTAGTGAGATGTAATTCAATGCTCGCAACTTATTCTGGTTATCGCGATTCTTGTAATTTGGGTACACCGACATTGGTTTTGTTCGTTTGAAGCAGTTTATCTCGTTTTTCTTTAAAAGTTTCAAAAAGTTGACAACTGGAAAAATATCATCTAAAACAAATTGAATGTTTTATCAGTTAATAAGTTTTTGATAGCTGTGAAGACTATTGAGATATGCTACTTTGCCGAAGACAGAATGACTTCAAAACCTTGACCGGTTAAAAGAAAGAATCTGAAATGGTGAAGTTTCATTTTTTAAAAACTGCAGAACAACCTCGAATCGATCATATTCTCCCGTGGAGATGACAACTCAATCACCACCAACACTGGCTATACCCCCAAGAAGAAGAAGGTGGTTGTCGACGACATTTCCTATGTGACTGTCAAGAATATTCAATTGAATGGAGACAAGTTCTCAGTTACTGTAACCCGACCATTAGGACCAGTTGGACCACGGAACTTCTCGTTGGATCAGTGTGTTAACTGGATCATTGTTCCAGGAGGAAGTATGAAAGGAGACAAGTACAAGAAACATCATGGTGGCATTTTATTTGTCAAGGTGAGTTTTGAGAGATCGGGATTCTGTTGAGGTATTGACGAACTGAAAGAGTTATGATCGAAACTGTCAATATCAATTTCGTGAAGCGGTTTTTTTACAGCACTCTCTTTTAACAGAGTTGCATAAAAGTATGGGTGTACCTCTATTATAGGTTTTAGGGTACTATAAATTGATTTTACTGTTTCTTAAACTCCATATTTTCATATCGAAATTCCAGTACCCTAGTTCCGTTCAGAATCTTCATGATAACTACAAACTCCTAAAAACCGTGTTCCTATCTCTTCCCCTTCCCACCACTTGTGATCTCTCCTTTCTGTCTTTGCCGACGAGCGTTCTCCCCCATAAAACAAATAATGTTCTCTTGTTTGACTTTTTAGAAAAAAAAAAACCTTGGAAAAAATGAGAAGTCGATGAACCTCTTGTTAATTTGCTCATGGTTATGAAATATTTTTGAATTCAGAAATCTTGTTTTTCAGGACGTCTGTGCTTCGAAATGTACCACACCGAAGTTGATGAGAGTGATGACCAATCGTGTTCAGTGATTGAATTTTAATGGAAAACTAATGTTGACAATAAAATTATTTTTATTCGCCTAGTAATGCCAGCCCATCAAACAAAATTTCATTGTTCAAATTTGCTATTGTCGTGAAACGGAAAGTTTAGTTCTGACCTGACAAATACTGCATTCACACGGATTTCAACAAGAGGATTTATAGAAAAATGACATCGAGTAATAAGTAAAATTAATAATCAGGTCTACGTGGATAAAAAGCATAGGAAGACGATCATACCATCGAACAAAAATACAATCCCCCTATTTAGTCTTATATTTGAAACTGAAATGTTTGTTCCCAAAATAAACATCCGAAAATGTATTAGTGGAACTGAGACTCATCATTCTTTATAGGTTTAAAAATGTAAAATTGCACATCTGGTATTATATGGAGTCGCAAATACGCCAATAAACAGTTGACTGAATATAAATCTTCAGATAACACATGTTTGAAACGGTACTGGAATGAATTTAGTTTCTTATTAGAATATTGAGCTGCTACCAGCAGAATGTTAGCTTCCAGCTTCACAGTGACGTGTTATATGTAGGCACCACAACATAATTTTTAAAATCAATATTTTTGAAAACTTTTTTTTTCACTAAATTCCAATTTCCCATCGAAATTCATTCTGAAAATTTCGAAAAAAAATTTTGAGTATTTTTCGAGTTCTTGAAGTTCTTTTGTTTTCTCATTTCTACTGAAAATTCCACTGGAGAGTGGGCGGAGTCGGAGGCGGGGCTACGAGGAGAAAAACGCGCCGCACTCTTGCGTTGAACCCTGCCGCAGCGATTTTCATTGCGGAAAGCGTTGATTCAACGGTTTTTTGCGGCGATTTCGGGGATGAAAGGGACAAGGTAAGAAAAAAAAACTAAAAAAGTAATTCCGATTAAAAAAGTGTTTATTTTCAGAAAGAAAAAGGAAACAATAGTAGCAAAACACTGCACAAAAGAAACAAAACGTCGGAAATTTATGTGGAGAATCGAGCACAGTTGTGCGATAAAAAGCCGGTTTGTCTTTCGATTTATAATTTAAAAGAGAAACTTTCTGCTGAATAGAATAATTAGTACTTTCCCTTCGGGCAAAGGTTTTTGAAGATAAGAAAAAATACTGAAAGCTGGAACGTTTTTTATGAATGCCGGCCGAAAATAGTGATTATTCTATTCAGAGGAGGTAATCTCATTAAATTATTGATTTTCCACATGAATTTTCGACAAAAGCAAAGAACAAAAACTATGAATAGTCAGAACAAAAAAGAAACGCTATTAATAAAACATGATTGATTGAGATTCAACAGCTTCTTCAAACTGTTCAAAAGATATTTTTATCGAAGTTTCATCGTTATATTGTAAAGTTACTAGCTTAACTCCTCTACGGTTAACTGAGATATCTTCTACGAATCCTGATTTCACTGATCCCGAAACCTTTTGACCGAACTTTTTCCCTACGTATTCGTCTGAAGAAAAATAAAGCAGAGATCCAGGAGTTGCTTGGCGTTGAAGGTGTTGGAGCTTCTGTAGAAGGAGATGGAAGGGCAGCGGCTTTCTATCAACAGTGAGAGTAAAGAACTTGGGGTAAGGGGCTGGTTGATTGAGAACTTTTTTTCTGAAATTTAACTGTCTGACAACGGCATCTCTTTTTTGTTTTTCGCTTGAATAGTTTGCTAAATTCTTTTGATTGTCGGCATCATTCAACCAGTAGCCGTCTCTTACCATATCCATTGTACTTCTCTCTTTTTTGCTCTCATTTTTGTATTTCTTAGCAGCTGCTTGCTGGCTTTTTTCTCTTTTGAGAGCCAGCACTAACTCACCGATTTTCTGAGCACCCTCCTCTCCTTCAATTTTCAACTGACCCCTGGCTTTCCGCGACTCATTCAAGTACTCATTAAACTCATTTTCTGTGAGACTTCGGAGCCAGTTCAGAGTGTGATTTTTAGTCATCAAAGTCTGGGCAATTCTAATGTTCAACCGCATGTTTGGCTTCGTTTCGAATATGTGAGAAATTACACCGAAAACTGATTCAATGTCTTTATTCGTGGCTGGCGCAGCTTTTGTGGTATCTCGGATTAAATCAGCATTCTTTGAAAACTCTCCTTCGGGAAGGAAAGATTCGAAAGCGCTACAGAAATATTCCAAGGAACCACATGAAACTGTTCCAGCTGCATCTTGAGCTTCTTTAGAAGGCAATAATGATTTAAGCTCATTGAACAACAACGCTGAAGTTGTTGGGCTTTCTACTTGCAAGTTTGGCACCGGAGAGACCCCATCAAAAAACGAAGCTGGGAATTCGATACATTCCTCTAACCATGATTTCAGCTTCAGGGAATAATCACAGGTGTCCAACACATGCTTACAATTTTCGGATAAGCGCCATAGAGGTCCGGTGACCAACTGATCGCAAAACCCTAATACTTGTAAATGAGCAACAATCATCGGATCGAGAAGCATGCTACGAACTTTAGAAAGTTCTGGATGTCCTTCTCCCACATCCTCAATAAAATCAATAAGATGCTTTCTGTGGAAGAAAACTCTAGATGCCAGAAAAAAGACAATATTAAATCTGTTTCCGATAAAACTTTCAAAAACGAAACGTGCCAACTTTTTCTCAGAACACCATGTAATCCATGAGGCTAAATGTTGGTGGCAACCGGAGCTTTTTCGGCAAAACATTTGACTCACGAGTTTAATCAGAAAAAAAACAGTGGGCTCTTCCAATTTTTCAACTCTCTTAAAAGCCACTTCATGTTCCAAAAGACTTTTCAAAACGATTTTTGTATAATTCGATATGATGTGAAGTTGACAGAAATAATTGGAAAAATTCAACGCTGCAGTTTTTTCTTCATCTGATAAATTAGTGAAACCCTCAACCAACTCTGGAACGATTTCTTTGCGCATGGAATCAATGAGCTTGTTGAATTTCTGCTCAGTCTGAGCAGAATCAGAGATTGTGCATGAAACCTTACACAGAAATTTCTCAAATATTTGTGAAGGAGCACCAGGCAATTGATTTACCGAATTTTTCAGAGTATCAACAGCCGTCTGAGCACTTTTTTCGGCAACTTGCTCAATTCCAAGACACGTGAAATGTTTCTCATTGTCATAATAACCGTAGGCCTGTAGTTTCACAGTACCTTTTGTGGTTTCATCGGATGCTAAGCATAAATTTTCACCATTTTCTATTGATTCACTGAGCAATGCTAAAACATGTTTACGACCGAGATATAGAGAAGACAACTGAATATTACGTACGGTAGATGCTGATGGCACAGATTCAAAATGAATTCCGAGCATTTCGCCAACAATTTTCATCACTTCCCCGACTTTTGAATCAGCCACGTTTTGCTGTTTCAAACTGATTACAGCGAAAACAGCTTTGTTAGAGTAAGATTTACCATCTTTTAGGCTGACTAAATCAGAACGGGAATCGAGCTGGGCTTGGAGTGCATCTCGCTCATCTTTCACCTCTACAAGTAGAGATTTTAGCTTTGAGTTCGCAATTTTTTGTAACTTTCCTTGCCTTTCTAATCTCAGAATCGTAGCTTTAGCTTTTCTCAATGAGTCTCTAGCTTTATCAGATGTAGAATTTTTCGCATTGCGATATCTTTTCCAATCACTAAGAGTTTTGTTGGAAGCCTGGAGAACTCTGTTTTTTTCTTTTGACTCTTCAAGACAAAATGATGCATATTTAAGAGAATTTTCGAAATCTTCAAGAAATTCCGATCCAGTCTGACATTCTTTATCGAAAAACAAAATTGGTGAACGCTCAGCTTGACCGGATTTTCTAGAAAATTCTTCCAATTTTCTTTTTTTAGAAACAAGATCCGGTTGTTCACCTCCATCTTGACAGAAGAAAGTTCTGTCAAGAGCGATACTTTTTAAATCGAAATACTTATCTTTTTTGTAGTTGTTTTTGATGTTGTTCATTTTCCGCAAAAATCTGTCGTACTCTCTCTTCTCTCCAGTTCCAAAACCCATGAGTCGCCTAACAATATTGTACACTTCTGAAGTTTTCTTCTCGAAATAAGCTATCGCTAACAAAAGTTCGCAAGGGACGGTGATGATTTTTGTGGGGCATTCAAAACTTTTGCTGATACCGTATCGGCCTAAAATTTCAATGTGGTGTTCGTCTTTGTTGGGGAGATTTCCAGGCGAAGCTAAAAAACGATTAATGAAATTATTAATAAAAAAAAATTAGTTACCTCTTTTCAGAACTTCGTTGCCCGGGTTGTCCTCCATCACCCATCAATTAAATGTTCTTTTTTAATTACAAATATACGAAATAATCATAAAAATACGCAAACAGATTCACGCAAAAATGCAGACCTTCTGTTACAGCTTCAAGAAAAAAAAAACGGTCTCCTGGGGGTCGAACCCAGGAGCCTTCATCGCCAGCGGCGCGCTTTACCTCTGGACCACACCGCCGCCGCTTCAAACGCGTCCCGGGGACGTATATATTTGTCGCCCTCTTCCCTTTTTTGCGAGTCTGTCACGAGGCGTTAAGTTCCAGAATAACAATTTCAGACGAAAATAACTTTTTTTGCGGACTAAGGATTTTTGATTTTCTTAAAGGAATTTGTTCTAAATTTTCTGTAGAATCCGATTCTGTCATAAAAAGCGGCGAGTTTTCACTCTATCATACCTAAATCTTCAAAAAACTAGATTTTGAGATGATAGTGGTGTGTTTGGAAAAGTAAAAAAGTACTTCAAACTTCTTCTAAGTTTCCAATATTTTTTTCCTAGAGTCTAGGAGTGTTCCTTAATCGAAACCAAAAATAAAATCATATGGTCATCACTGAAAATTTTTTCCTATTTTCACTTGAAGTTTGGATCGATCTAGAAAAAAATGCGGACTAAGGATTTTTTATTTTTTGACAAAAACCATTTCTACATATCAGGAACTATCAAAAACAGCAAAAAAACCTTGCGAGTTTTCCCTCCTTCGGGGTAAAAATGGAGTTTTTCTACTAGAGACCCCAATTTTTCGCCATTTTCTCGTCTTTATCTCCTGAACCGTTGGTTTTACAAGAAATCTGACTTTACCATCGGATTCTACGTGGAAAGTTACGTACGTACATGTGTTTTCGAGCCCAGTTTCGGCCCCCTTCGGAGAGCTGAACAGGCTCAAAAGTGCCGCAGACCCCCTCGTGAAATTTTTTCGACGCCCCTCCCCCTCTTCATTGCGCCCCCTAGTTATATGAGGCTAATACTGTACCGGAAAAAAACCAAAAAAAAAGCGGTTGAAAGTATCAAATTTGGTTCCACGACATCTCGAAAACGGACATTTCGAAACGGTTGAACGCACCAAATCAGGCTGTTAAAATCTTAGAAATGAGTTAAAAGCACCTCTTGAGCTTGCGATTTTTGAGGTTTTACGAGAATTTCCTCACCAAAAAATGCCATTTTTCCCTCGTTTTCTGACCCAACCCTTCCAGTTTTAGCCCCACGTCAAAAAATCCACCCACTAATCCCTTTTTGAAGCTTCAGATGTCTGGACAAGCGCCCAGGCCTCTCGCACAAATGGAGCACCAGCAGTTCATCAGGAGTGTGTGTGGCTCCCCATCGCTCAACAATTCATCGAAGCTCTCCTCAAAGCGACCCGGAAGTTTGAGGGCACCCCACGTGTCATCGAACACTCGATACGATCGTGTCGACTCATATTCCGAGCTCTCGGACCACAGAGTTTGACGTTTGTCGAGCCGGTTGTTACTACGGTAGGTGGTTTTTTTGTTGGGATCGTGCGCCAATAGACAGACGGACAGGCAGATAGACAGATGGACGGACAGTTAGATAGATGGACAGACAGACAAACAGACAGATAGTCAGATAGACAGATAGACAAACAGACAAACGGACAGACAGATAGACAGACAGTCAAACAGACAGACAAACAGACAGACAGACAGATAGACAGACAGATAGATAGACAATTAGACAGGCCTCTAAATTCCCGCACTGTCTGTATCTATAATCTAGAGTAATGAAAATACAGTAACCCGTATTCCAGATGATCGAGACCTACCCAAAACATCGTCACTCATCATATCTGTACTTGGCATCGGTCATAGTGGACGAGTATGGACAATTGGATAATATGAGACCAGGATTACTTAAAATGTTGGATGTAAGTTGGCTGAAAATAAGCAGAAAATGGCTCAGATTTGTTTCAAATAGATCAGTATTTTTTCACGAAAATTATTGAAATTTCTGGTTGACTCCGGCTGATTTCGACCGTTTTAGGCACTTTTTCTGACTAGAAAAATCATGCTGAGGACTTCTTGAAACGAAAAATAGGGAATTCGAGCTTACTAGTGTACATTTTTGGTAGATACTCAACTGCTATTGTCTCAATTGCTATATTTGGCTACCTGCTATGGATCAACTGCTACTTTCACCACTTTTGATGTCTCAACTGCGATGGCTATAGCAGTCCATCTATAGCAGAAGAGCCAAATGTAGCAGTTGAGACACTAGCAGTTACAACATAGCAGTTGAGTATCTACCCCCAAACAACCTCAAATTTCTACCAAATACCCTCTGACACCTCCATAATTCCACCCTTTCATTTCCAGACCCTCGCTCGTCACACATTCCCACTCTTCGAAGGCACTGGAGCTGTCAATCATCCGGATACTGTCGACGATTTGTTCCGTTTGGCTCAACGATTCACGATGCGTGCTCCGACCGTATTCTTCACCAATCAAATTTCCCAAATGCTCTTCGTTTGGGCGGTTTGCAACCTACGAATCGATCACCCGGATGCGAATCGAAGTGTCTGCAAATTCATTCTGGAGGTGCTCGAACAGTTGGCACTCGCCAAGAAGGTAAGGTTTTGAGAATAGGAGGACAAACTGACACACAGACAGACTAAATCCAATTTTCATTGCAGAACGGCTACAGTGACGATGGTGTGACGACGGCTCAACTTCTGGTCGATCACCAGGCGCAAAACATCGTGACCAATGCACTCGCAATGGCAATGTTCAGTCATTCCGGACAAGTACGACGTGATATGGCCGAACTTATTCTGCACGTCGGAAAGGAGAATTTGGCGGTGAGATTTGATAAAAGGGGACCTCAAACGGCTTGAAAGTGAACTAAAATTGGCTTGGGACGGCCCAAAATCGGCGTGATAGGTTAATATGGCCTGGAAAGAGCCCTAAAACACCTGAAATGGCTTCAAATCGTCTTGAAACTTATAGTCTAATTGCAGGCTCGTTGGCCTACACCATGTCTAGAAATAGGCCAATTTGATTTTCCCTGATTTCGTTCAAATAGAGCCTAGAACAGCCTGAAATTTGGCCTATGAAAGCCTATCATAGGCGCGCCTTGGCTTGAATTTAGAACCCCAAAATAAGATCGGGCCTTACTTTATCTACCATAGGCCATCTTGGCTTTGAGTTTAGGTCCTATTTTGGACTGCATTCAGGCTTTTTAGGCCATTTTTGCCACAATTTTCCCTCTACCAACCTCAATAATCTCTTTTTTGCAGAAGTACGCAGATCGTCTGGCTTGTGCCGTCCTCCAACTCCCCAACAATCCGATGAAGGCCACCGAGAAACAGTTGACGGATTTCGTGGATAACGTCGCCAAAGAGTGAGTTTTCTAGGATTGAAAATGGGCCTGACCGACCTAAAATGAGCATATACAGGTTTTGAGCCCGAATTCCGCTGAAAGTTTGTTGTATTTTCAGGCCTTTTCGGCTCCCAAACAGTCCTTGTTTTTATGGAAATATATCGGCCATTTTTAGACTTTTCAGGTCGTCAAGACCTTTGAGGCTTTTTAGGCACTCGTTAGACTCTGTTTCACACCTTTTTTAGGCTTTTCAGGCCCTCGTTTAGGACTTTTTTTGGCTTTCCATGCCCTGGCTTAGGCCATTTTCAGTTTATTCAGGCCCTGGCTTAGGCCATTTTTAGGCTTTTCAGGCCCTGGCTTAGGCCATTTTTAGGCTTTTCAGGACCAATTTTTTCCTATTTTCAGACGTGAAAAACACTCGGTGTTCAACCATATTCGGGATCTCGCGAAGCTCTTCATCTAAGCTCCGCCCCTCTCACCACTGAAAATCTAATTAATTTATCCATTTTTCTTCATTTCTTTGTCTGTTTAATTGTTAAGCCACGCCCACTTTTCTCTTCATAAGCTCCGCCTACTTGTCTCTCTTCTCTTCCCTCTCTCATCATTTTACGGTCGTCATTTTTACCTCTTTTATTATTAAAATACACATATTTTTGTTTTTTGCCACACGTTTTGTTTTAGGTATAAGAAGCTCCGCCCACTCTTAGGCTCCGCCCCCATTTTCTACGGAGCGCCTTTGTAATATTCTGTTTTCTAGGGTCTCTTCACTTTTTTCGTTTAGAAGTTAAAATTAATTATGACTCCTCCCAATTTTCATCCGTTGACTCCGCCCTCTTCCATTACTTGTCGTCTTAATATGAATTTAATCATTTTTCTTGGAGTTTTTCTCGTCGTTTTTATGTTTTTTACCTCGCCCCATCGTTTCTTTTTTCTCTCTGATTTGTCAATTAATTGTGAGTAATGAATGAGTAGAGAAAGAATTCTTATGGATTTTTTAGGGTTTCTGGGCTCAAAAATTCCAAAAAAAAAAGAGAATCTCGCCGCGAAAACGAAAAGTTCTTACTGTACTGATTAATGAAACAAGAATAATCACTACAGTAATCACTTTTTTCGTGGTGGGAGCCTTTAAGGTAACTGACGAAGCCATTTTTAGTCTATTGCTCAGAATAAAAAATCAGAAAAAATACACGATTCATGTGACGAATTACCCGCAAAAACAACCAACACATTTTTGAAAAATTCCAAAAAAAAATTTTTTTCGAAAAATCGATTTTTCTCAACTTCGCCTCCTCTGAATCGCTTTTTGATATCCTTCATTCACCTTCCGAACGCAATACTCCAATTTCGTCACACATTTCTCCGGAATTTTCGAAATTTCTTCCTTAGAAGGATTCCTCATCGTGATTTTTGGAAATTTCTCTCGATGAAAAATTGATTTGAGCCGATTCCCATTCTCCACTTTCAGAAAACCGTAACCAATGTTGAATTGGTAACCGAAAATGCAAAAAATTCCGAGAAAAATGCACAAAAAGGAGAATGGAACCATGAGGAAGGAAGTGGCAATGGGCAGTTCGGCCAGGAAGCGTCCCATCAATTTTCCGGCGGATTCTCCGAACTGAAATAGAGTTTTTTCAGGTTTTTATAGCGAAAAAAACAAAAATAATTAGTTTTTTCTTACTCTGAGCAATTTTTCACAAAACTTATTTTCCCCCAAACTACGCCTTGTTTATACTCATTTTCAAGCTATCTTTTTGCTGATTTTTTTCAGAAAACCTGACCAAAAATAATGTTTTTTTTTCGCAAAAAACTCACCACAGAAGCACAAAGAACCACTATCCTCCCCAACAAACTGAATGGCACAGTAATCGGATTGACATGCCATTTCCAATGGGAACTCTCTTTTTTACCAAATGCCCATCGGATTATTTGATTGGAGACGGTGTCTGGAAATCGATTTTGTTATTTTTTGGTTTTTACGCGCTGGGGGTGCTTCAGGGTGGCGTCGAGGAAAAGTGGACCGCCGCAGCATTGTCTAGGCCCTCTGACTCAATGTCCGCTGTTGCCCTGGTGGCCTAGTGGTTAAGGCACCCGTTCTAGAAATATCAGGCGCGGGTTCGATTCCACTCGCCGTCAACTCTTTTTATTTCTTTTTGTTTTGTTTTCAAACACTCACCGTCTCTCCATTTATGCTCCTCCAGCATCAGAATTGCTTCGAAGGAGATTATTCTGAAAAAATCCATAATGATGAACCCAAAACCCTAGCAGAAATCCCTTACACAGTAACTAAGAATCCTGCGAAAATCGCCAAATTTTCAGATTTCAGCCATTGGAAAATAAATTCCCTTATCAAAATGAATAATCCGAGGAGGAGGAGAAACCAGGAGGCGAAAAATAACAGGTCGAAAAGGAGCATTTCTGGAAAATCTGGAAAATAATATTTGGAAATTTTGGAGGGAAGATAGACTAAAACTATAGGGAATTAAGGTCAAAATGGATTATGAGGGCACCCCAGAAATCCAAAATTAAGCTGAATATATCAGAGAAATATACCAGAGAGATGTTAGCGAATATCCACTAAAAACGACAAAAACTATAGAAAAATTTGACTTTTTCGTACTTATTTTCTGTAAATTCTGGGAAAATAAGCCAAAAATGTATTATTCGGCTTACTTTGATCTGCAAAGTCGGTGAAAAATGGTCAAAAACTTGTCAAAAACTGTCAAAATTGCCAAAAATCCTCAAAACTTCATTAAAAATATTAAATTTATCCTATTTTTACTGCTTTTTCCTTTTTCTTTTATGCTTTTTCATCAAAAAATTATTTCTCAGTCTCCCCTTCCATTTCGTTATTTCTGTGTAGATTTACGTGTAACCATCATGCGCATGCGGAATATCGGAGCATCGTAGGACACATGCAGGGAGGGAGGACATAGAAGTATAACAGAAGGCAAAATAAGTGGAGACTGAGAAAAACAAGAAAAAAAGAAGAAGAAAAAATAGGATTTTTACTAAGGAAAATTGAGTTTTATCACTCACTAGTGATTGACATTTTGAGGATTTGTCGCCTTTTTCGTTGGATTTTCTGGATTATTCCTTTTTGAAAGTCATTTTCATGAAGTCACAGTGGACGTAGTGGTGCTATTAAAGGTTCAGAATTGTTTGCTTAGGCCTGATTTGCAGGCAGTGTCGGTGCACCTCCCCGGCGGTATAGCGCAGTCGGTAAAGCTCTTGGAGACCTACCAGGCCGGTCCCGGGTTCAAACCCGCTAGGGGTAGAATTTTTTATTTTATTTTTTTTTCTGGTCAACGCTATAGAGATTTTATAGCTCAAAATACGATTGTTTGGAGTTCCAGTTGACATTTTCCATTGTTTCAAACTTATTCTTATTCCTAATTTTTGAAGTTCTCCTTCTTTTCTTGACCTTTTTTTCTTATTCCGGTTAATTTATTATGCCAGTCGGTACAAAAGCAAGTGCTGGCTGAAGATCTGATTTTTGACGGGCGCGGTGTCTCGGCACGAAAACTACAGTATAAATTTAATCGCTACCGTACGTACTGTAGCTTTTAAATTCATACGGTAGTTTTCGTGCCGAGACACCGCGGCCGTCACAAATCGGATCTTCAGCCAGCACTTGCTTTTGTACCGACTGGCATAATATTCTCATTCCAATAAATCTCCTTTTCCTGTTATCCTAACTTTAGATTTAACCTGAATCTGATAAGTCTAATGAAACACCTGTCCCCCTTTTCAAATATATCTTGTAGGGAATCTGTACCAAAATCTTATCCTATATAATTGCTCATCTTTTATCTCTCAATCTGATTTTGTCTTTCTTCCTCTCCAAGTCCTACAATACCTATTCTTATTATTTTCTAGCCAACTACAAAAGCTACAAGCCTTCTCGAAGAAATGGATGGAAATACCAGCAACCGACCATTGAGTTATGACAGCACTAAGTGTATATTGGCTAAGTTGAGCCATCAGAAAAGGTGGGGATTGTAACCAAAGCCTTATATTGTTAGGAGAAAATAGTTCCGACCTGTGACGTCACAGTTTTTCGCTAGTTGTAAACAAATTTTGTTTACAAGGTTGGAACTAAGGTTCCGAATCGATATTCACTGATTGATAATCAACTGATATTTTGGTAGAATTGATTATCAAAAATATCAAAAAACTACTGCTAATTTTTTACGTGATAATCAAAAATATCAAGTTCATCAATTTTGATATTTTTTGATAATCAAAACGTAATCAAAAATATCAAAGTTGATATTTTGATATTCAAAGAAGAATATTCCGGAATTATTTTCACATGCAGAACCGGTCTAAATTGGTTATACTAGCAAGACTCTCTACATTTATTTGGTTATGAGTTGGTTTGCCGTACTGGTGGCAAATTTAATGAATTTTTCGCATTTGGAAAATCTTGAAAGCAGTAATTAAGTGAACAAAATTTCAAAAACAATAGAGAATTAAGGTTGGAAGCTTAAGCATCTTTATATTCTGCACAGTTTTGTTTGAAGATATATCATTAAATTTTAATTCCCCAATATATAATTGCTTGGTTTGCCCTCGAACAGCGCCAAAAACCTATCAAGCACGAAAAATACATCAAAAACTCTTTTTTCGTGCTGGCAAAACTGAAGATTCCCAAAAATAGTTGAAAAGGTCACGGAAATTCCACACGCGGGAAAAATATCAAATCAACTTGATAATCAGTTGTTCTTGATATTGATTAATATCAAAATATCGATTATTGATATTATTGATAGTTCACGTTATCAAAACTACTGATAATTTGATATTTTTGATTCTTGATATTTAATCAACTGATTCGGAACCTTAGTTGGAACTATTTTTTTCTAGCAATACTATCTGCTGAAAAATAGGAATCACACATTAGCCACCATAAATTCGAATAGCAAAATACAAAGTACAACTTTCTCTCTACAGATTCGAGGTCTCTCGACGATGTCCGGGAATTCGAGCCGCCGAACGAGCCACGCCGATGAAAATCAAGATCTTGGAGTTTGGAAATCATGAAGTGACCATTGATGGTGTCAATTATAAAGTGACCATCCACCAGGACTACCCTGCTGATATCATTCCGGAAAAAGTCAAGGTGAGTATGATGAGGAAAGGACACTGGGAAGTTAGGGTTCTTTGGTTTGAAGGTGCATTGCTCAGAATAAATATGACCAATTTTTCAATTTCCAGAAAGCAAACGACGAAGGAGGAGTCAGTCACGATTTCGATCAATATGGAATGCGGGACTTCACGGTGGATCACTTCCTAACTCCCGGAGACGTCCTGCTCAAAAAAGGAGACTGGGACGACAAGCGTGCAGAAAAAGAAGAAGAACGCCTTGTCCAAATGGAACTATTGAAGGCGAGGATGGAAGCGACACGTGCCCAGCGGATTCAAGAGAACCCGGAAAACCCAAATCTAGCTCTCATTGGAGAAGACGTTCCTGAGAATCCATATATATTCGCGATTATGTACAAGAAAATGGACGATAAGCTGTTCCCAATTGTCTGCAAGAGGAGCAACACTCCGTTCCCGTACAAAAAGTACATCAAGTTTGTAAAGACTGATGGATGGGTATGTGTTTTTTTTATTCTGAGCAATAGTCTGGTTACTGATTAGATTTTTGAGCGCAGGAAATTTTTTCAAATTTTATTCTGAGCAATAAGCCTCCGATCGAAATTTTCGACTAGATTTTTGAATTCAGCACATTAAGACGGTTCGAATGAATACCCACAAGACCTGCTTTCAAAAAAAAATTATCAGTCTTCAATTTTCCAGAACACCACCACCGAGTTCCTTGAATACAACAAAAAACTCTACGAAGCCTACAAGTACCTCCTCCATCAATTATTCGCCGGAAGATCCGACCGTGTTCATGTGGACACTTTGATAATCCGTAGACTAGATCCAATCATGGTACTCCGTCTTCCGGAGAATGTCAAATTCAAAATTGGAAGACTTATTGAGTCTGGAGAGAGAGCCATCGGGAATCGGGTAGAAACTTTGAAACAGTTCACTTATTGATTAACGGGGTTTTTTTTTTGAGATTTATTTATTTATTTTTTTTTGTAAATCTGACTAATGTGATTGTGAATACGAAATCTATATTTTTCTTCTTCTGTTTTTCTGAGAATTCGGTAATCAATCAATAAAAATATTCCTAATTTGAGTGTATTGAAAGAATTTTGAAGGGGCATAGTAGGAATTTATTGAAAAAACCTCCAAAAACCAGCCACGAATCTCGGAAAAGTCATCGAATTCACCAGATATTCATCAGAAAGAGAAAAATCTCCAAACATTCATTCAAAAATCCCGAGAAACTTACCAAAAAAATCTGCAAAATAACTTCAAACGTCCACAAAAAATCCCCGGAAAATCATCATAAACTCAACAGAAAACCTTTTTTCTTAGCTGTACATGAAATATGCGGTTATTTGAGGTGGGTTCTGGAATTTCCAGCCCTCACCGGAGCATGAGAGTCTGGAAACCTTTATCTGAATATCTGGCTCCGCCCCCTTATTTACAATTCTTGTCGACATGGCGATTTCAGATTAAAATTTTCAGATTCTCAGGCTCCAGTGAGGTCTGGAAATTTCATAATCCACTCACAGGAGGGCCTACTTTCAGACGGCCAATTTATAGAAAATTACTGATTCATGTGGAAAAAAAACATTCCTTTGTTAGATACTTTATTTGAACTCAAAAACCAATTGTTACAATGAAAGTTCTTTTTTTGACACAATTCTTCATATTTCCTATTCGACATCTTTTATGAAATATTGTTGACCGAAAATGCTATTTTTTAACTGAAAAAAAAATTTGGCTCCGCCCCTTCTTTTAGAACTTACTTATTTTGATTCTTATTTTTCTTCAAACTCTTCCGTCTGCACATCAAAATTGTCAGAAATGCAATCAAAACGAGAAGAAGAACAATACCACCAGTAATTGCACCACTGAAATCATTTTTGGGTAAACTTGGGCAGCAGAAAATTTTACTTACGTTGTTACCGTTGAAATACTTTCATCCTGTAAAAATATCATTGGAAATCGTGTGGTTTACCAGAAAACTAACCTTATTCTTTTCAACTCCCACCTCAACAGGTTTTGGATTAGAAACATTCGAATACCCATTGAAATAGGCAACCACCTGATAAAATGCCTCGCGTCCCGATTTCAAAATTGAATCGGAATGGGCGAATCCCAAATCAAGACCTCTCAATTCTTCCAATACTTCTGGATCCAAACTTCTGATATTAACAGATCTCAGGTTGTCCATGAGGATCTTCATATTAACGTTTACAAGGCCATTGAAATCAAGACCAGCATCAAAAGCAACACCGTATCCTTCTAGATTCGTTGGTTTCGGAACCGTCTTATTCTGAAACATCGCTGCAATCCGAGTGACATTTCTCAATGTGTGTTTAGTATCATCATTCCACCAGATTCCCAGTTTTTCCTTTGCCTCAGAATTCTTCGTTTCACTGATAGCCTGATCAATCTCTTTCTCCTTGCTCAACAAGTGTTCAATATGCTGCTCGGCTGAAAACGCAGTTTGCAAACGGATAAGAAGATTGATAGCAAGATTCAAGTCTTTGCAAATTTTTTGGGCATTCTGTAGCCTTGGCAACTTCTCAGATTCATCAGGAGTCTCCAGGAACGTTGAGTTTTCAAGGGTTGCCCATTTCGATATAAATTCTTTCATTAATTTTATAGCCTCAGACACTGTAGAAGTGGTTTTGCTTGGGGATTTGAACAACCTTAACCCGGATAGAATCTGACGTTTCTGCAACACTTTCCTCGTCTTTTTCAGCATGTTTTTGTCGTCAATGCATCGAGGAATAGAATTTTGCTGGCTTAGTTTTAGCCACTTTTGGGTGATTTTAAGTGTTTCTCCAAGCTTTCTGAAGTTTTCATTATCGAAAAATTCCAAAAGACTAGGCATAAAAATTTCGTCGATTTTTCTCTGGGCAACAGAAAGCTCTAAGCTCAAATCATCTAGGTTCGTAAAATCTTGCAAAACAACGTGTTTGTTTGAAATAGTTCCTTTCAACTGTTTTTTCAAGTTTGAGCTGAATTCCAAAGTTAAATTACGCTTACGGACAGCATCTAAATAGTTTCTAACAGCTTCGCCACTGAATTTTTTTTCTTCCGAAAATTCCCAAATGGTCCAATCAAAACCACTCACATCACGAAAACAATCAAAAAACTTTTGAATCGATTTCAAATTTTCAATTTCATCAAGTACCGATTGAAGCTGTTCTCCAAACACTTCGATCGTACTGGCGAATTCGTCCGACTTGATAATAGATTGGACCTTTGTGATAGGATTCATCATACTTTCTAGAACAAATATGAACGGAGATCCGCGGTTGAAAACTGATCGTTTCATTAAGTTATCATGAACGAAATCTGATTTCATGTCGTCTTGAAGTTTTGGTAAATCTATCCAGCCATTGAGGAACCCAGGCAACTCGTTTCTTTCTTCAATCGGAATAGATAAGTTGGAACTTAAACGTCGCGCGATTTCAAATTTCTTATTCAAGTCTCTCAACCTTGTCGACGAAAACGCGTCGATTACATCCAGAGCTACCTTTTCGACTGTTTTCAAAGTTTTGCTCCAAGTTTCACCAGTGGCAACATCAGTGATATTTTTGAATTCTGATATGCTGCGAATCATACTATTGATTTTATTCCGCTCAATTTCTTTGGATGCAGGATGACTGTGTAGATTTACATATCTCAGAAACATTGTCAGCGACGTTTCTATTTGAAATAACATGGTTTTCAGATCCTCATCGGAGATTGTCAAATTGGATTTAATACTTTGAATGTTCATTACAAGTGTCTCTCTGATGCTAGACAATTTTGAGCGTTCCGAAATGAAAGAGAGTAATTGAATAGGACTTTTTTCATCGAACACCTTCTCCACATCTGTGCTTTTTATTTCAAAAGACTCAGCCACGTCAACCCCTTTTAAAATGACTTCTGGAATCTTGCATTTCTCGTCATCTCCTCCACAAACTATATCACCAACTGAAACCAATGCAGATATATCATTTGGTAACTTAGCTACAAGCTCCTCATCTATTTTTCTACGTGACATTGACTTCTCAACGTTTAACAGTTCATGAATTACATCTGACTGCCTAACACTTCCATCTCTCAATCCTTGGTCTACATAAATCGCATTCACAATTCGTCCGAGAGGTTTTAGATCTTCGTAAAGATGGATAATAGGTATTGGGGGAGACTCTGAAAAACTACAGAGTTATCCTGATGTCGAGAGAGAGAGAGAGAGACTTTGAAAATACGAAACTTGAAAAAAAACTCACTTTTAGAAGAATGGTGATCGGATAAAATTGGGATAGTGGAAAGAACGAGAAAAATAAAGCATTTTGAAGCAAATAACTCCATGACAAATAGAAAACTGAAAATGTCTACAATCCTACTCTTCGAATTTTGTCAGAAAAATAGATTTTCACGCTAATTTGATATAGAATCATTTTGATTTTCTACCAGATTTTTATTTTTAGGGTTTCTCAGCTTCATCCTACATGGGTGTGCTATGGAGGGAACCAACAATTGATGAAGTTTCAACAGTATTTCTTGTTTTATAAATCTTTTTTATTTCAGAGAAATGCTCCAGATCACCTAAGGAATACTGTCAGCGAAGATGTAGCCAACACTTTGGAACTGATGCTACAGTACGATTCAGGGAGATAAAAAGAAGGCCAGCACGACCAAGGAAGATTGCCGCGAAGAAAGCCAGGCCAGCTGCGAAGACGGTTCCAAGGTGCCCCAAAGAATGCAAATGCTCTGAAAGTGAAGAAGGCAGCCGCTCCAAAGTCTTGTGTCATCTTTTTAACCGATCTGCAGAAAAGGTGCCAGGGCGGAGAAAAGTCAGTCTTGTAAGGTGATTTCTTATTTATTAGGTTTAGCCTAAACTTTGGGGAGAACTCTTTTGAGGAAAAGGTATAGGCAGTTGATCAATCAATTTGGTTTCAGGAGCAGGCATGGGCGAGGGGTGCGGTTTGCCGATCCGGAAAGTGCCGCAGCGCTGATCTGCGGCAAAAAACCGCTTTGCAGGCCGCGTCGCGTCTGAAAACACTGAATCTAGGCGTGCCATTTACAGTAAAACAATGAGAAAAAAAGTTTCCCGCCGAATTTTCAGCGCGTTGCGGTTGCGTTGCGTGTGCCGCAAACTTCAACTTTGCGGCAGAACGAGGTGAGGCCGTCGCTCACCGCCGCCCATGCCTGTTCAGGAGCAAAAAGGTTTACACTTTTCCTTGTTACCGCATGTTTCCTTCGCCCATCTTCACTGCTTTGGTTTTCTTTTCGTTATTTCTTTTTATAACCCGGCCTACTGATGTGTAACAGAAGATCAGAAGAAGGCAATAAGCATAGAAGTCGCACTCACAGGCAAAGAGATGAGCAGCATAGGGTTGTTAATGGTCGCCGTAACCAGGAAAAAGGCGCCAGTTTATTTCACGTAAAATGGTTTTCAAAACCAGTATTTTCCAGACTGGCGAACGAAACCAGTTTCTTTTCCCAAACTGGTTGACCACGCCAGTGTTTTTTCTCGGAAAATACACTGAAAAACTGGAAAACTGGCGTGGAAAACCAGTTTGAAAAACGGCAATGGCGACCAGTGCCGTTTTCTAAACTGGTAATGGTCGCCAGTACCAGTTTCTAAAATGGTAATGGTCGCCGTAAAACGCCGTTTTGGCCAGCCTAGAGCAGCAAGAAAGCATTCTCGATTAAATCATCTTTATCACTTTCGAGAACACTTTCTACTCTCAACTAGTATCAGTTATTCATTTCTAGACTAGCGCTACCTCTTCCATTATTCAAAAACCCCCTAATGTTGGGCTCGCGCGCGCAAAGATATTAATAAATAGAGGAACAGAGAAAAAAACATTAAAACAAAAATTAAATCCAGTTTCTATCGATTAATTCCTCTTCCCATCAGCCATCTTCAGCCACCTCCTCATCGCTTTTGTTCATCTTCGATGCTCGACTCCGTGCCACCAGACCGCCTGAAAAGAAAAAAACTTAACGCAATTAATAAACAACAATTATGATTTAGCTGAAATTTTATGGAGAAAATCTAAGCTTTCTCATGGAAAACTGATGATAGACGATACCACCTACAATAATTTTTGTTGCTTGTCGAAGGCAAAATCGGCAAGGTGCCAGAAAAAAAGTTAATTGCCGGGAAAAGCAAAAATTTTCCTGGCAAATCCTTGCAACAGCACTTTTTGTCAAAACAGAATTTTGTTGTTTGCTTGCTATTCGCTGAGCAACTGGTCATTGGCTTGCTTCTGAAATTCAGCAAGAAATCAGAAAGATGTCGCTTACAAGAGGCACAAAATCCCCCGAGTTCCGTGGCAATATATACCACAGTACCTCTATAATCCCCCTTCGAATCCACCGTTGAGCCATTCCGTCGCCAATCGTCTCCATTCCACGTGCCTGCGCCTTCAGCCTGATCCGAACCGCTAATCGAAAAATCCTTTCCTCGCCGTGCCTTCCGTCTGGAGCTGTCACATCCGAAACCGCTGAAAAACTGGGAAACAAAGCACGAAAACGATACTGAACACTTACTCAACGACTATTCCCTCAAATATACCGCCAAGTCTCAGCTAAAATCTTCTGTGGCGAAGCCGATATCCATTTGCAACTTCCTGTTTCGTCCCCTTTGCTCCCTTTCCACGTGGCTCCATTGTATTGATCGAGCCATTGACGACGTCTTCAGCAGCTACGATCCGAACGCAGGAAATACCTGAAAGTTAGGCAAAGAGAGCACAAAAATAAATCGGAAACTTACTCAAGAGCCTGTATTCGAAACCTCCAAACAAATACTCGAACTGCTTGGCAGTCGGTTTGCCTGGAAACATACAACAAAGAGAGCGAAAAACTAAACTAAATTTTACCTGGGTTCGCCGTTTTCTCTTCTTTCCGTGGCCACGTTTTGCCACGTCGGCACCCGTCTTGCTGACCGGTTCACGTTGTTTTTTTTCTGAAAATTGAACAAATTAATTGAACGGGAAAAAAATCGGAAAAAAAAGAAGAAGGATTCGAGAAGAATGACTGAATTTTATGAAAAGATTGAGATGCACAGAGAAAAGAATCAGTTGAAGTCATGGCGCCACCCGTGGAAAATGAAAAAAAATCCGCCAAAATTAATCGCCGACTCGTATAAAAATAAAGAAAAACTAAGAAGCGACTACTCGACAGGTCACCTGTCTGCTGAAATGAAAAAAAACAAAAAGAACCTCAAAATCTCTGACAAAACCGACCATTTCTTCCCGCTCCCACCGAAACTGCAGATCAAAACGATTTTTTCGTCACTTAGCGGGTTTTCATAAAAAATATTTCGATGAAAACTATTTTCTACTTGATTTTTCATTGGTTTTTGAGAGAAATTCGACGACTGAAGTGTGAAAAATGCTGAAAACCCGAAGAAAATCTGGAAATAAAAAAAATAAATTTCAAAAAATAAGAGTTGCCGCGCAAGGAAAACCTCTTTCGTGTACTCCTCTCGGACAATACAAACTCATTTTTCTTCTTCTTGACCTATTGAAAGCGGTAAAATTCAACAGTTTTTCCGAGAAATATGACGATTTTGATCGTCATTCTCGTCACTTGAGTTTCCTGTAACCTATGTAGCCGTTTTCTCTGTTTTTTTCACGAAACCGTTTGCTTTCTTGCCGTCTCAGTTATTTTTCGTGAAATTTGCGAGTTTTTGCCGAATTCAGCTTCATTTTCAGGTAAATCTGCCGCTCCGAGGTTTGGAAAAGCCGAAAAGCCAAGAAAATGACGATTTCAGGTAATATTTAGACAATTTTTAGTGCTTTCTTTGCGAAAATTTTCCAGGTTCTCGGCTCTTCAAGTCAACAGTTTTTTTCACTAAAATGGACGAGTATAGGTAAGGTTTCGATCATTTTTTCGTGCTCTCTTTGCCGATTTTTCAGGTTTTTTCGTGGCGGATGTCTTCGAGGCGGCTGCGAAGGACGGGACAAACAATCACTCAAGGTAAAATCCAACAGTTTTCTTTGAGAAATTACATTCACAGTAGATTCAAAGCTCACGGGGTGAACTTGTGAGAGTGGTGGACGGAAGATGAAATTAAATAAAATTAAAATTTAGGATTAATTGAGTTGAACAGAGATCGAGACAAAAATTAGACGAAATTCGGCTGATAGCCACCATCTTATTCAATTGATTCCATCTGCTCAATGAATTGCTTCAAGTCTCCGATGTACTTGTCTTGATTGACCTCCTCTACTCCAAACACTGTCATTTTTTGACGGACCTCTTCCTACAATTCATAATCGGGTTATTCATGCTCAAAAAAAAAGGTTTAAAAACAATTGTTTTTCCTTCTTCACGGATGTCAAAAAAATGTTCCAATGCTTTTTCGCTGATCGCTGCGAGACCCGTGCTCATTTCTACACCAGGAATTTTAAATTTCTAATTTTTCAATAGATTTTCTTCATTTTGATGGCATTTCAAAGGTTTTTCTGTTCATTTGAGCTCATATTGCAGAACCTTTTATTATTTTCCATCAAAAGTTTTCTAATCTTAAATTTTTCAGTTATTTTTTGTTCGAGTTCGTATGAAAACTGACAATTTCTACAAAACAAATCAAATTTTAGTGAAAAATAAAAACTCGATTCGCAGAATAAGCTCAAATGAACAGAAAATCCTTTAAGATCTTCTCAAAATGAAGAAAATCTGTTAGAAATTTCAAATTCTCGCCGTAAAAAGACACACCTGTCTCGGGGCGATCAGCGAAAAAGCCTTGGAAAAAAATGCCGAATTTCTTCACTTTGTTTGTCATTTTTCGAAATCAGTGAATAAGAATAACACTTTGAAAACTCACATTGTATGTCTCCATTTTACAACGGAGTCTCCACATTTTCGAAACGAACTTGAGTTTTTCAAACACTGCATTGTACTCGCCTGGCTTCGTTTCTTTCAACTCTCCAACTTCAGCGGCGGTTCGTCCAACAACCTTCGTTGCGTTGTCACCGAAAGCAGTGACATACACTTGTCCGGTTTCATCAGAAAGCTCAAATTGCATCATGTAGAGCCATTTGAAGTGACGCATGGTCTTATTGCACTTCTCGCAACGGAATTCACCGTCTAATTCAATAACTTTCTTCTGACAACCTTCCGAAGAACAACCTTTGTAAAGTGCAGTGTTCGGGTTGATTCTTGTAATCATTGCCTTCACTGAGGCGAAATCTCCTTTCTCTGAGTCTCCGAATTGCATTTTTTGGAGGCCTGCAATGGTTCTAGGAGCCTCCGATGAGCTTCCAGAGGGCTTAGTTGGTTTCACAGTTTTATACCATTCATAAAGCTCAGTAACTCCTGAAATTTCAGGATCTGCAATAATACGAGCACCATATCCGGTTCCCAATGAGTATGCTCCGTTGAAATCTTTCTTCGGAATGACCCCTTTGAAAGCGACAACTTTGTGAAGATAGTCAGCCTTGATTGCTTCTTCTCCCCACAATGTTAGCTTCACAAATCGATTCGATTCGTCAATCAGTTCCATATCTCGTTTCACCACGGTTTTTCCAGCCTTAGAAGTGAACTCAGTGGGTTTCGGATCCATCTTTTCAACATAGGCAAGGACGTCAATCCTTTCTCCGCTATGTCCAGCGATCTCGCCCAATGAAATTCTTTTAAGATTCAGCTTAGGAGCAGCAACAACATCGCCGCCAGGTTCAACCTGAATATGATTTTGAAAAAATGTTTTATCCTATAAACTCACAATAGAAACGTTACTGAGATTAATCTCATAGTCGTGTCCAGTGTTGTTGAATCTCTTATTCGCCGGTACAACTTTCCCATTGGTGATGAAGTATGACACATTCTCGGTGATAGTTGAATACAAAGACTCAGCAAGCTCATTGAATGCTACGCATCGGATAGTGTCCCCATTTGAATCGGTAACTTCGAAGTTGAAAACTTTCGTATTCTTTGGTGGGAAAGTACGAATTGCCTCCTTCCGAGTGATAGTTCCATTGATTTTGAAGCCATAGACATTCTGGGTGATCATTGCGATAGGCATAACATCTCGATCAGTGTTCGACGGTGCACGACGCTGAAGTTCAGGTGCTGGTGCTCGATTATGAGATGCGTCTGAAATGATATCTTTGTAAAAGCCAGTTGTGGCCGAATTCCGACAATTTGACGGCCCCGATATCTCACCACGAAAAATACCGTATAAAGTTAATTGCTACCGTAACAAATTTTGAAAATTATAATCGATTTTCAACGAATATTCTTTTTTTTTCTGTGGAAGAGCTAGAAAAATCGCTGAAAATTGATAAATCTTACGGTAGCAATAAAATTTATACAGTGGGTTTCGTGGTGAGATATCTGGGACTATTTCAAGTTCTAGTTTCAAAGTAATACCTTCACCATTCTCTCTTTTCTGAACTTTAGCCGCTGGTGGATTTGACATATTCTCTCTAATACGGTTACTGAAGACGTCTTGGCCATTGTGGATCGCTGCCATGATTGATTCTGAAAAAAAAGCCAGAATGAAATAAAACAATATGATGCGAAACAAGAAGAGGTTTGAATGTTCTACAAGTCGTTTGTTACGCGCCAAAATCAATGGCGTAAGATGTGACGTTCAAACGCACTGCCCCTTCATGGAGGCCTCCAACCAGGATTCCCGGGGCCTTCTGTGTTTGAATAGTACAGTGGTCCACATTTATAATTGTCTCTGCGTCTTTCGCAGTGAAAAACGCGCACGCGGCCCTCTCAGTCTGCGGGCCAATTTACCGCAAACGTGTTTGCCCCTCCAACCAGGGTTCCCGGGGGTTTCTGAGTTTGAAAAGTACAATGGTCCACATTTTTAATTGTCTCTACGCCTCTCGTCACAGCCAGACGGGTTTCGGTAGGTTTAGTCAGTTTTCGGAACATTTTTTGAAGATTTTCGCACTAACAATTGATTTTGAAGCAATTTGGAACATTTTGATATAACATTTGTAGGGAATTCGTTTAATTCGAAAGCGGATTTTCGAAAATTACACCTTGGAGCATCAGAACTGAGCTCACAGCGTTATTTTTTTTAATTTAATTTGTTATCCCATTGTTCTACGACCTAAAAGTAACAGAAACATTAGAATTGACTATGTTCTGATGCTCCAAAGAACTAAATGGGGCTCTCTTGCGTAATTTTCGAAATTCCGTATTCGAATTCAACGAATTCCCTACAAATGTTATATCCAAATGTCCCAAATTTCTTCAAAATCAATTATTAGTGGGAAAATCTTCAAAAAAACAATTCCGAAAACTGACTAAACCTACCGAAACCCGTCTGGCTGTGACGAGAGACGCAGAGACAATTAAAAATGTGGACCATTGTACTTTTCAAACTCAGAAACCCCCGGGAACCCTGGTTGGAGGGGCAAACACGTTTGCGGTAAATTGGCCCGCAGACTGAGAACCCACGCAAACGGGGAAAAGGGTTGCAAGGAGGTAGAATTCTCCGTGGCAGTGTAACAACGAATGGACGTTGGCGACATGGATTTGGATGTAGGGACACGTGGAAAGCTAGCTTGTTATTCGTCTAGCATTTTCAAGGAGCGCTTGAAGTAAAAATATCTAAAAATTGGGGAAATCAGCTCGGAATTCCGGGCCTTTCGCCAGTTTTGGCGGCATCTTGGCTGCATTTTACTGTTCCGATTCTCGAAAAAATTTTATTTTTAAAATCAAGAAAACATGTTCACAAATATCGCTTCAGTCATTTCGATGATCTTTTTTCTTCCAACTTCTACTCAATCTCGTCGTCTTGGTTTTTCTGGAAATTCAAATTTTTTGTAGAGAAATAGCCTTTTGAGTAAAACAAAATTCCTTACGAAAACAAGACTTACCATCCCTCTTTTCTTTCAACTTCCAGCCAACAAACGCAATAGCACCAATAACAATCATAGCCAACATCACATACGATACATGTCTTTTATATCTGAATATTGAATTTCAAAGGGAATTATCTAGTTCAAAAACTACAAACCTTTTCGACTCATCCTCAACTTCCAATCTAACATTTGCCATGGATTGTTTTGTTTCTCCAAAAAAGTCCCACAAATCTCTCTGCAACTCCTTCAGTGCCTTTGGAATCTTCTTGAAAGTGGCGTAAACCGTTGCGAAGTTTGTGGCTACAGGTTTCTCCAGAATAGCAAGCGCATGCTCCAAGTCCTTCCAAGATCCGGAATCCGGGAACTCCATAAGGGATCGTCGGTAGTCACCAAGAAGAATCGGAGAAATTGTGATGGAAGCATTGATAAGAGCACTGTAGACTTTCCCAACATCTTCTAGGTTTTTCTCATCTCCTGTCAGTGGAACTTTCGAAAGGGCAGTATTGATTTCGGTTTGGAGAGTTGTCAAAGAAGTCTTCAACTCATCGAACCCTTGCCAGACACTTCCAAATTTTGCCTTCAACTCTGGATCACTTTCCACTTTCTTTTTTGCCTCTTCCCCTCTATTCTTTATCACTTCAATCATTTTACTATGCTGATGAATCTTCACCATTGCTTCCAGACTTTTCGTTGCAGATTCAAATCCTATAATGTTTCCCGGGTTTCTGATTAGAATTCCTGATCTAAACATTCCGGATGGTCCAGACTTTTTCAGTTTTTTCAATTCGGAAATGACTTTCGGAAGAGATTCCAGAAGAGGTTTCAGTTCGTAGATATCATATCGAGATTTGAAAGTGGAAAACTGTTTTGGAAATTTATTGAGATCCTCCAAATTGCGAGGGTTGAAGGAGAACAAAGCATCACAATTGGGACGGACAAAATTGAACTCTACCAACAATTCTTGGATTTCTCCAACTTGTTCTCTGCCTTGGATAACTTTCTCAAGAGATTTGATGAATTCGTCACTTCGTTTTAACTTTGAAAACAAAGGTAATAAAGATTGGAGAAACTGTTTCAACTCTGCATGTTCCTTGGTTCTTGCGTCCGTCCTCCACGCTTCGAAATCTTCAACACTTTTGTCTTCCACATTAAACAAGTCAGTATATTCTTTTTCCAGTTTACCCCAACTTTCAGTTATATTTGGTACTTTTTGAAGAATACTGTTCACATCTCTTACTCCATCAAGAAAAGTGGGCAAGAAGCTGGGTAACTGAACGATTTCGGCAATCAAAGAAGTCATCTCTTCCGGAGGAAGGATCAGACACGAGACTAAATTTTCGATGTCAGATTTTTTCATAACCTGAGAAACTTCTTCAATTCCTACAATCATTTTCGACACGTATTCTATTCTATCAGGTGCTCGAATATCAAACCACGAACCTATGATGGTGTTAATAGGCTTAAGTCTTTCTGCAAGCTCCTTGAAGTCTGGAAACAGGCGTTGCAAACTTTCCAATGAGGTTCCATTATTCAGTAGTGCTTTTATCCACGATGATTCCAAATCAACATAAATTGGAATTACTGAGGATCTTTGATTGAAATTTTCGAGAATAAGTTTGAGTTGGTTAAGACTTTTCTTGACTGTATCAAGATTCACACCATCATCAAATTGCTGTATCTTCTCTACTCTGGTTTCTATGTTATGAAAGAGTGTATAGGCTGCTTTAACTTCTTCCGGCGTTTTGATACTATTCAAAAAGGCCTCGAATGAACCAGTGTCAGCGATTAACGCAGAAAGATCTTCAGGAACATATTTCAAAATACGTTTGCAGTCGTCAATTTTGAACCTCAGTTCTTGAGTCCCAGTGTTGTTACTTGCCTCAAATTTTTTCTCAATTTCTTGTAAAGTTGTCAAAGCTACTTCTGCCAGATTATTTTCTAGTTCCCGCAATCCATATCTTGCATAGTACGGAATCTTATTTAGAATATACTTCGGAAGACTATCAGTTTTCATCGAGTCTTCTAAGGACTTCCTCGTTTGATTGGTGATCTGTTTCAAAAACTTCATTTTCTCTTCAATTGCTTCAACATCAACTATCTTCGTCTCATCACTACTGTCAAGGATGATTTTGGTGTCCAACTCCATAAGAGACTTCAAGAGTCCATCGACATTCAAGGAGGCAATTTTGTCAAGGACCGTCTTATTCTCCAAATCCCAAATACCTGATATGACACCGAAATAGTCGATTCTTCTTTGGGAAAGTAGATTTTGGATATAGATTGCATTGAAGATTCGAAACAGTTTCTTGTGTCTTTCCACTACTTCTGGTATTGTCAGTGCTGAAAAAAAATAAATTAGCGGCTTGCAACATATTTTGAGTTCCTTAGAACTCAAGAGAGAAAAAAAAATGAAATGCTGAACCGAAAAAACTAAAGAAAAGAACATACGTCCTTGGTGTTTGGTTGGAGCACTTCTCCCAGATCGTTTTGCAGGTTTCGCTATAGGAACCTTTCTTCCAATTGAAAAAATTGGATCAGTTGGATAATACCGCGTATCATCGTCAAAGCCACATGAGATTTCAAAGATAACCATGAGGAAAATCAGTGGTAAAACGTTCATTCTGAAAAAAATGAAGGCTCAAGAAGTCTTTAGAAAGTTCAACTTACATTTTCATCTTGCACACGAGTTACTTTTCCTATATTTGATTGGAAATCGTTTGTAACTTAGTGGAAGTGAAATCGGTAATGTCCAGAAAAAAAAGTATCGATTTTATAAATTCCAGATTTTTGAAAAATTCTAAGGGGGGTCACGTTTTTATGCGTGTTCATTTTTGAATGATTTAAAAAAAAGAAATAGAGCTTGTTTTTCAAATTTTCAGTGTTTTCAGAGACAGAAATCGCCATAGAAGCGTGGCTAAGCATCCAAAAATTCTGAAGCCACGTGGAAAAAAAGATAGCGACTTCAAAAGTCCTAAATTTCTAACAGCACAATTTTCATAGCTTTTTTGATGACTTTTGACCAGAATTCTAGATCCAGTACCAGGGGCAGATAGACTGAGATTCCATAAAACTATGATTTATTTCACAAGACTTAGTTCAAGTATGTTTCTTCCCTTTTCCTCTTGTTTGACCCTCTTCACTCTTTCCACTTTCCTCTGTTTTTTGGCATTGTTTGAATCCTATCCTGCTCAACTCCCCTTTTCGAACCACCACCACCACTTTTCTTGCTCTTCCTGCCTTCTTTCTTGACCACATATCCTGTCAAATGATAAGAAGCGATGCATTCCACAAGGAACTTCCATTCCACAAGAGAATACATCTCAATATTCACCCTCCAGTCTTCCCTGATCTGAAAAATAGGGTGGTATGTTGAATCAGAACTGTATCTAATCAGAACTGTCCCACATCTCAAAAGTAGGCGGAGCTAGAGAAAAAGTGTCAACTGCAAACTTTCTCAACATTAAATTTGCAGAAAGATTGCAGGTGACAACTTTTTTCTAGCTCCGCCCACTTTTTAGATATGGGACAGTTCTGATGGACAGCTAGACAGAAAAAACACACCAAGCTATCCGGGTAATACACAATCCAACATGCTCCTCTTTCCCATTCAAATGATTCAGCAGTCTCGGATGTAACAGAATAGTACGGTGGAGGAGTTTCAGGGGTGTCGGGAACAATTTTTGCGGAGATTGTTGCACCAAAGAGTTTCAGGATTTCTATCCACTCCGATTGTTCTGGAACAGAATTTGTTGGTGTTTTTGGAATTTTCTATTGTGAATAAGGCAGTGTTTGGGGTTTGGGGACTAGGTGGCCGTGACCGGCAGCGCTTGTTATTATTAGGCAAGAATAACAAAAGCTCCTGAACTTCTTGTAACCCTGGAATTGGCTAAAAAAGTCTAGCAGAGGTTTATACCAGTCAAGATAGATATCCCAAAAAATTTTAGAATCCACTGACCACTTTCAGAGTTTTTCAAACGTCAGAACTCGGCTGAAAGTGGCTAGCGGATTCTAAACTTTTCTGAGGTATCAATCTATACTGTCATGATCATCTGAATAATTTTTCAACTAATTCTGAAAGAGTAGTGACCTACAACTTACCCTTCAACACGTCCTCATCAGCCGATTCCAAGATATTCAAATGGACTCCCTCTAAAAGTGGAGGTTTCAGTTGATGGATGTCAGTTTTCAGATTATAAATGGTGTCCTCATACTTTACATTATTGTGAAAAGTGTGCACGATCCAGTACTGATAGTCATGCATCATGGTCAACTCTTGGAGAAGTCTTGGATCAAGAAGAGCATTGAAGAAATCGAGATTGGCCAGAACTGCCGAGCTGCAAGATGGATTTTGTTGGGAAAAAAATTCAAAGAAATTTTGTATTAGAGCGCATTTCCACTCACCATCCATACAACCGGAACGACATTGGATCTGACAGAATCAACGTCTGCTTATCCTTGACATAGCTCCATGGTACAACAATCGTCGTAAATTGATTCAAATCCATTCCCTTCTGATATCCCCAGGTTATGTTGTTTCTGATGACAGCTGGCAGTTTTTTGATTTTCTCCTCTGGGAAACAGGACCCATCCAATACCAGAACTTTCCAGGGACGAGGGCCGGAGGGGAGGATTCCTGGAAATTAGTTTCTGAAGGAGCAAGAAAAAAAAAGAAAAAAAAAAGAAAAAAAAAGTTTAGAACCACTGGGAGCCGAACTCGCGTCGAAAAAATTGAAAAAGAGAGCGCTAACCACTACACCACAAAGTCGCGACAAGAATTAGAGAGAGAAAGAGAGAAAGAGAAAGAGAGAGAGAGAGGGAGAGAGAGAGAAAGGGAAAGAGAGAGAGAGAGAGAGAGAGAGAGAGAGAGAGAGAGAGAGAGAGAAAGAGCGAGAGAGAGAGAGAGGGGAAGAGCACTGAATGTTCAGGGCATAATATCTCAACTGTCACTGAAGCTATCAAAAAGTAGTCAACTGGTAAAATGATTAAAATGCTCTGGTTAACATTTGTTTAGTTTACTACATTTCGATATCTTCGAAGGCAATCGAGATATACTGCCCTAAACATTTATATTATGTGATTTGAGCACACTGTATTTCAGAGCAGCATATCTCGGTTGTCTTTGAAGTTATCAAAAAGTAGTCAACTAAACAAATGTTAAGCAAAGCATTTCCAACATTTCACTAGTTGAACATTTTTTGATAGCTCCAATGACAACCGAGGTATCCTGCTCCGAATGCATAGTTTTCCATAAACTCACTTTTCGGCTCTCCGTTCTTCTTATAACTCTCAAAAACGTCATCGAACATCTTCTCCATTCCCCTCTCACATCCCAAATAATCCGCATCACAACCAGAAACATCCCAAACAGTTGGAGTAGCAGCCAACTTCAGAAACCAATCAACCCAATCCACGGCTTTCATCAGAACCAATTCACAGAGACCTGTTCGATGCTTAGGTCCATTAGTTGCATCCATAATGGCACCTTCCAAACACAACCTCTCGACGTTTTCCCAGTCTCTTGAACATATTGCATTGTATAATTGGGTGTTTCCATTGGTGTCTCTCTGGTTCAAGGGGAGGCGACTGTCCTGATACTGCATGAATGTGAGGTTGTAGCGCCATGCGATTTCGGATGGAATATAATCTGCAAAAATTGGATTCTGGAGGGGATAGAGTAGTATCAAGGATTGAGTAGGCTCAACTTTTTTACTGTATTACATTCCCGGCGGTCCCGGTGGGACTGTTATTTAGGCATGCCCAGTAGTGTATGTTTAGAGCAGCATATCTCGGCTTCCTTAAGAGCTATCAAAAAATGGTCAACTAGTAAAATGTTTAAAATGTTTTGCTCAACATTCCTTTAGTTGATTACTTTTTGATAACTTTAAAAACAATCGAGATATGCTGCTCTGAACATACGGTACTGGATGGGACCAAATTTCAGGGTTACATGCTCAGGGCAGTATAACTCGGTTTTCATTAGAGCTATAAAAAAGTAGTCAACTAGAGAAATGTTCAAAATTTCTTGTTCAACACTTCTTTAGTTGACTACTTTTTGATAGCTTCAATGGCAATCGAGATATGCTGCTCTGAACATACAGTACTAGGTTTGGCTAAATTACAAGATTTAGGGTACATGACCAATCTGGTCCTGTCACGAAATCCTTCAAAAAACGAAATTTCATTTTGAAATGTTTCTGAGATCACAATTCTATTTTTTTGATAAAGTTATCACCTCCATTTCAACAAAAAATCACTCACCGTAATTCCACTCTTCCCGCGTCACCCACCAAACAACCACGATACAAAGCATGACAAGTAAAGGCAAAACAGCGAAACACATCCAATTTCTGAAATTGAATTTTTATTTCAAAAAAATATTATTTGAAAAACTCACTTTTTCACAAAGTTCCAGAACGAACGATTTGACTTCGAACCCTCAGAAAACTCATTCAAATCCATCTCCAACTCTTCCAATGCTTCTGGAACTTTCTTGAAATTCGCAAAGACCAATTTGAAATCTGTTGACACTGGAGTCTCCAATTTTCCTAATGCATCATCTAGATCAATCCAGGATCTAGGATCCGGGATTTCTTGGAGGGAACGTCGGTAGTCATGGAGGTGAATAGGCTTCGTACTAATTGGAGCAGTACTGAGAGCATCATAGACTTTTCCAACGTCTTCCAGACTTTTCTCCTTTCCGGACAATGGGATTTTCGCTAGAGACTTCTTGATTTCAGTTTGAAGAGTGGTCAACGTGGCCTTCAATGCATCAAATCCTTCCCAGATACTTCCAAATTTCAACTTCAAAACTGGATCCATCTCAACCTTTTTCTTGGCCTCTTCTCCTCTTCTTACAATGATTTCAATAGCCTCATCACTCAGAAAAATCTCCTCCATCACTTCAAGACTTCTTGTTGCAAAAGCCACCTCCAGAAGATATTCCGGATGTTTGACTTTGAATTCTGGAGCTTTAGTCGTGGAATTCCGTGGTGATGACATTTTGCTCAATTCCTCAATGACATTTTGAAGAGAGTCCAGAAAAGGTCTGAGTCTCCCAACATCCAATTTATATTCAAAAATCCGTTTCGCAACCTTGTTGAAATCCTTCAAATCTTCAAGCTTGAATGAGTACAGCGTATCACATTTTGGTTTAGCAAAATTGAATTTTCCCAGCCAATTTTGAATTCTTTGAATTTTTCCTTTAGCCTCGGATACAACTGAAACAGAATCAACAAAATCACGCTCTTGTTTCAACTTTGAGAAAATGTCAGTGGATAAACGATTCAAAAAATGCTCGATTCGCGTCAGCTCTGCTCTTCCTTCTGTGCTATTCATCCATTGCTCAATTCCGTATTTTTTTAATCTCAAGTTTTCTGCCATTCTGGCTAGTTCTGAAGAAGTCTCGTCTAAGTTAGTTTTCCATCTCAAAACATTGTCGATTGCGGTGACTCCACTGAGAAAAATTTTGGTGCTATTTGATATTTTATCCGATTCAGAAATCACGTTATTTTCTGATGGAATCGATAGGCATGTTGCCAATCCTTCAAACTTGGACTTGTCAGGCACTTGTTGAATTGCTTCCACCACATCTGCCACTTGTAGAATTCTATCAAATGCATCAACCTCAAACCAAACACCCATGACCTCTTCGAGTTGTGTTGCGGCATCCTTGAAGTCGGGAAGAGTTCTGAGCAATCCGTATCCATTCTTCAGCAGTCGTCTTATCCATTTCGATTCCCAATCAAATTTGAATATTGACACCCGTCGATCTTTTTGGAAAGCTGTACCAATTGGGATCCCTTCAGAAGACTCTTCGTTGAAAGATCCAATGATAACTTTGAGTTGATCCATGCTCAATTTCACTTTGTCAAAGTTGACACCATCTGAATTTTCCAGAATTTTCTGAATCTTTTCCAACACGATATCAATGGTCTGCATGCTAGATGACAAATAATGGAAATCCATATGCTTCACTCTGACTTTTCTAGCCACTTCCACTCCTTTCATGAATGCATTGAGGGATCCTGAGTCCGCTTTCACTGATGATATCCAATCTTTCAGTTTTAAAATCTCAGAGCATTTGGTAATAGCTGTCGCAAGATTTTCCAGCCACACTTCTAGATCTCTCTTCTGGGGCTGCCGGACTATGGAGTAAGCCTCCGCCGCCAAATCATCTTGAAGTCCTTTCAATTTCTCATGACCATCGAAACCATCTCTTATGAAAACAGGAATCAGACTAGAATTCACAGCATCAATCAAATCATTCCTTATTCCAGTAGTAACCTCCTTCACAGAGTTCATCCTCCATTTGATTGATTCAACTTCGGCTATTTTTGTCACAATAATACCTTTGAATTTAGTGTCCAAATTGGCCAGTGACTCATATAATCCATCAACGTTCAGAGAGGAAATCTTGTCGATGACAGTTTTATCCTTCAAATTCCACACACCTGCTATGACATCAGAATAGTCTATCTTGTTGTTGGCAAGTTGATTTTGTAGATAGAGTGCGTTGAAAATCCTCCCAAGCATCATGTGCCTTTCTACTACTTCTGGTTTTGTGGATTCTGAAAGAAATAAATTCATTTTAAGGCCAGTAGAATTTGTAGCCTACAGTCCCTGAGGGAAATTTTCTAGGCGCTTTTTGACTCTGGCTACCGCAACTCGGATTCACGCGGGCCTCCTCCTCTCGCTTTCATCTACCCCCTCAGAAATCGGCAAGCGGCGCGCCCGGGTGGCCTAGTGGATAGCGCAGCTGTCCAAGAAACAACCGACGGGGGTTCAAACCCACGTGCCTCAATTTCACAGTTTTTGGTTTTTTTCTTTTTTGTAAAATGTTTCAAAAGGGTGTTTCTACTTTTACACTAAATGAAAAAAGTAAAATCTTACGTTTCTGGCTAACAGTCGGGGCCACAGTCACACTTCTCACAGGTCGATCTGCAGGTTTTGCAGAAACTGATTTTCCAATGGCAGAGCCCCATGAGGTTTTGTAGATGGCAAAAATGAAAATCAATGGGAATAACCTCATTCTGAAAAAAATTAAAGGCTCAAGTATTTTTATAAACGGCGGTACGCTGAATCAGAAATTTCCCTCATCAGAACTGTCACCACATCTTGAAAAGGGGCGCGCTTTGTTATTTTTTTGCTCTATTCTGATTTTCGAGAATTTTCTTCTCCGATTTCTTCCACTCCTGAAGCTCTTCATCAAATATCATTCGTTCTTCTTGATATGTGTAAAGAAGTAGACGGATTTCCTTCAGATCAGCGTCTTTTGTGTCCCAGTCCAGAGCTTCAAGCTTTCCAGCAATAAAAATGGGCAAGGTGTCGGGTGTTGATGGAACAATGTCTTTCGACTTGGTGTAAACCTTAAAAATAATACAGGGTTCATTTCTATTCGGCAAGAGAAAAACTCCTAACATAGATAGAGAGAGAGAGAGAGACAGAGAGACAGAGAGAGAGAGACAGATAGAGAGATAGACAGAGAGAGAGAGAGACAGA
>GL379891.1:153373-166299 GCA_000143925.2 Caenorhabditis brenneri | reverse complement strand
GGCAGAACCCCATGAGGTTTTGTAGTTGGCCAAAGAAAAGTCCAATGGGAATTCCCCCATTTTGAACAACAATAAAGGCTCGCGTGTTATTAGAAAAGGCGGTACGGTGTATCAGTACTTACCCTCATCAGAACCGGCACCACATCTTGAAAAGGGGCGGAGCTAGAAAAAAGTTGTCAACGGCAAACTTTTTCAGAATTGAGTTTCAAGCAAGTTTGCAGTTGACAACTTTTTTCTAGCTCCGCCCTTTTTTGAGATGTGGGACAGTTCTGATTCAGCATACCACCTTATAAACAGCTCACCTTAATCTATTTCGCTGCGCAAACAATTTGTTTCCTATACTTTTGAAATGTAACTTATGAAATTAAAATTGGAAATGTCATTATTTATTTTTTTGTTTTTTTTTTTATGTTCACGTTTGCACTCGAAAACTCCATTCCACCCTATGACCCCGCCCCTGCCCCCAAAGCCCGGTTTACGTGGTTCTTCCTTTTCGAACAAAAATTTCAATCGATAAATTCAGTTTCTGATTATTTTTTCTAAGACCAACAAGAAATCTTCGTTTCGTAGCAAATTTCAAGTAACTTGAAGTTCTACGATGTGAGTTTCACATTTACGTTTCCAAACCAAAAATCTTTTTTGCAGCATGATGCATTTCAAGTTCGTTGTTTTGCTGATCATTCCAATGATTGCATGCGAACGTCACTACGTTCAAGATCATGATGATAATCTATTGAATAGATTTGAAAGAGCAGCACAAGTAACTAAAATACCAGTGAAGACACCAAGCAAACCTCCAATCAATACGCCTGGAAAAACACCAGGGAAAACGGCGACGAAGGCACCTGTTATCAGCCAGAAAAGTGAGAAGAAACTTATCTTTTGAATTTGCGCGGAGCTTTAAAGACGACTTGTCAAAACTTTGACACGTTTGACATGTTCAACACCTCGTGGAGTGTTTTTTGAAGAGGACCAAATCTGCCCAAATTATTTTGAAATTGGTATATGCATGAAAACACCCTTTTGGAACATTTTGCGAAAAAGAAAAAAACTAAAAACGGTGAAATTGAGGCATGTGGGTTTGAACCCCCGTCGTTTGTTTCTTGGATAGCTGCGTTATCCACTAGGCCACACGTGCGCGCCGCTGGCCTATTTCTGAGGGGGTAGATGAAAGTGAGAGGAGGAGGCGCTGCGTAAGAAATTACGATGAATTCATTTCTTTCAGAGTCCACGATACCAGAAGTAGTGCAAAGACACATGATGCTCGGAAGGACATTCAACGCACTCTATCTACAAAATCAACTTGCCAACAACAAGATAGACTATTCTGATGTCATAGTAGGTGTGTGGAATCTGAAGGATAAAACTGTCATCGACAAGATTTCCTCTCTGAAAGTTGATGGATTGTCGGAGTCTCTTGCCAAGTTAGATGCCAACATCAAAGCGGACAGCAGTGGTACGATGAAGATAGCCGATGTTGGAGAAATAGAAGAGAAACTGAAGTTTTTGAGCCAGATTACTGATGAGATGAAAAACGACTTGTTGGCTTCAACGAACCAAGATCTATTACCAGAGTATGCAGTCTCAGTCGAGGGCGTGGGAACGTTGGAAAGTAATATGGAGAACATAAAAGAAGACTTGACGTTGAAGGCATTGGAGATAGTGAAGTTATTGATGAGGTCCTCCAATAATTTTAGAAATTACGCAATCGATGCAGGGAATCTGGTTTCTAAGAGCAGTGCTGTGCTCAAGGATCTTCCAACATTGATTCGTGAAGCTGTTGCGAATTCTGGTTCATTCGATGCATTGGTGAAAGGGATTGAAGTGGCTGATTCTCTCAAAACCAAAAACCAAGATTTCACCGCGCTTTCAACTCTTTTACGAGACGCCGGAACTGCGTTGGAGCAGATCAAGAAGTTGGGTGATGGAGTTGGTTTGGACAAAGTTCAGCAGAGTGTGGGAGAACTGAATACTATCCTTCCGACACTTGGCCAGAAATCTTCCGTTGTGCCGATTGGAATTGCATTTCTCAAGGATAGGAACTTATCAAGAATTGAAGCTGATTGGCAAACACAGTGGATGAGGACACTCCTTCATAATGGAACTACACTGTCACCCCTCTCCAATGCTATCCCGAACTTCAAGGATCTTGCTCAGAAATTCCAGCCAATCAACAACAATATGAGTGCTTGGTTTGAAGTTGGAGCTTCGGAGAGAATGTCACACGTTTCTCAACTCATCGAACAAGTTCTGAAAGTTTCTGCAAACACTGGGATGGCTAATCTTGAAAACTTGGCATCCTGTCTATCCATTCCCAAAGAAGGAGATTATTCTGTATTATCTGAAGTGAGAAATATAGCCACTAGTTCCACAGTTATCCGTCAAAGGCTAACTGACATCAAAGCCTTGTTAGATAAAGGAGAAGATGGGAAGAGTGCCATTTCAGCTTTGGCGGAGGTTAAAAATAAGTTGACTACAGTGGAAAACATGAATAAGGATGCTTTCGAAAGATATATGAATAGCTCATCTGGAGGAACAGGACAGGCGGACTTGACAAATATGATGACTACTTTATCTGATCTGTCGAACAAATGGTTTTCAAAACTAAAAGGAGATGATAAGTTCAAAGAGGCTGTCGAGACAATGAAAAATGGAAAGGAGAACGTAATGACATCTCTAACTATATTATCAGGGATTAACATCGCCAAACCCGAATGCAACTCATTATTTTCCTTTAAGCCTGCTGAACTCAATAACCTGAAAGATGCTCCACAATTGATCACCCTCGTCAAAACTCATTCGGATATCGGCCACCTCAAGCCTCTAGTCGATTCTGTTCCAAAAGTAAGTGCGGGACTGAAACAACTCAAATCACCGACCACTCCACCATCATCAATCACTCAAAAACCACCACCGAAGCCAGCAGTCACTCAGAAACCAGTGACTAAACCTCCTTCGAAGAAGCCAAAGAGAGAAACAAAAAGTGATGATGAGGTTAAGTCGCCAGCAGAATTCGAAACAAGTAATCCCCGGAATCTTCTGGATGCAGCTTCCTCATTCAGAAGTCTAGAAGTGATGGAAGAGATTCATAGAAGTGATACGGCGATTGAGACGATTTTGAAGAGAGGGGAAGTTGCGAAGAAGAAGGTGGAGAGAGATCCGGAGCTGAAGAAGAAATTTGAAGGTGTCTGGAATGGATTCGATGGATTGAAGGCCACGCTGACCACTCTGCAAGCTGGTATCAAGAAGGCTCTCTCGAAAATTCCATTGACTGGAGATGGAGGTTCTTTTGAGGAAATCCGTCAAGTCTACACTTCAATTAGTACATCGCCCATCACCACAACACCCATCCAACTCCAAGACTATCGAAGATCCATCATGGAGTTCTCCGATTCTGGACCGTGGAAGGATCTCGAAGAAGCATTCGCCAAATTGGAAAGGCCTGTGTCGACAGACTTCAAGTTGTCGTATGTCGGATTTTCCAAGATGCCACAAGTTCTGAAGAGTCTGGAGGATGAGTTGGAGAAGTTCTTCCAAAGCCAAGACAATGACAAAAAAGGTGGTCCGAAACCGACATTCTGGGAAGCAAAGTGAGTTTCTTTTTCTTTATTTTAATTCCCTAATATCTGAACTTCAGCGGCTTATACTTTTTTATTGGTGGTGGTGTCCTTCTCGTGGTACTCATCGCAGCAATTGGTGGTTTCTTGTATTGGTGTATGTGTGTACGCGATCCGGATAGGAAGAAGAAGTTGGAAGATGATAAATGTAAGTGTTTTCCGCAACATTCTCTATGCCCTCTCCCTGAGCAGATTTTGTTGCCTTCTCGTTCTAGCGGTTAGCGCTGTCGTTTTGGAAATTTTCATCGAGGGTTCAATCCCCATCGGGGTGAAATCTTTTTTTTCTTTTTTTGGATATTTTTTTAGGATTAGCAAAACTCAGGAAATTGTAAAATTTAGGAATTTCGAGCAAAAAAATTTTTTTTCGAAATTTTTTTCCTCCAAGTTTTTGATGAAAATCGGATGAAAAAATGCCGGTAAACACTTTTTTTTTAATTCGAAAATTTTCTCCACGTAGACTACACGAGACTACACGATGGTAGTTTGAAAAACCAAATCGCTCTTTGCATAATTTTTTTTCGGTTCCAAATTGGGTCTCGCCACGGGGGAGCATGTACTGTAATATTTTTCTTTGATCGAAACATTTCAAAAACTACAGTAATAATTTCGAATCGTGGTGAGACCCATCTGATAAAAATGGTTAGATTTTCGAAAATCACAATTTTTTCTCAATGGAGCATCTTTTCATATTTATTTTTTTCAGTGTATGACCCTGATGATAGAGCCTACACCTATTGGACCTACTTGCAATTACAAGATTCCCGTCTTCCAATGAACAAACGAGATAAGGATGGAAACACGCCAATATTCAATGCGTTGGCCCGAAGAGACTGGGAGGCTGTTCATCAATACCTTGAGGCTGGTGTAATCTTGGATGCAACGTGTAACGGGTCACAGCATCGGACGATGCTCTACGAGCTGGTCTTGATGAAAGAGCCGAAGTGGTGTAAACGTTTGTTCGAGGCTGGTGCAGATAAGGAGATTACTGACGCTACTGGAGACAGTGCGGACATATGGGCAGACGATCTTGGACAAGCGGATCTGTTTAATGAGTATCATGCGTTGTGGAAGAAGGGAAACCAACCGTGGAGTGAGTTGTTTTGATGCGCTCATATGGCCTTGCGGGGTGTCCACGCGCAGATACATATGGGGATGACAGAATGAATTTTCTGTTGAGAAATTTAGGCCTAAGTTAATTTGACAAGCTCAAACCCATTTTCAATCCTTGGGCAGGGATGCACCTCGGCCTTCTTCTGAAGTGTCAAAAATTTTGAAATTTTGAATTCCCGCCAAAATTTTGGAAAATTTGAAGTTCCGCCAAAAATTTTGAAAATTTGAACTTCCGCCAAAAATTTGAAATTTTGAATTTCCGCCAAAAATTTTGAAAATTTGTTTAATAATAACTGTTTTCGACGCAATACTTAGTGATTAGAAAATCGAAAAATGTGAAAAAAGTGTCACCGCAATTACCGCAATTTGATTTACCGCGGTTTACCGCAATTTGAGTGGAGCGCACTTGCTTAAAACGGACACTTCGACAACCAGTGTGCGCTCTAATGCCAACCCCTAATTCTATTATGGGCGGGAGTTTGAATACAATTTTTTAACCTTCAGGAACCCTTCCTTCAATACCCCGTCCATGGAATATATTGGTGTTCGACAATAAACAATTCCCGAAGAGAAAGCGAAGAAAGCTGCCACTTCGAATCAAAAGGAACACGAAATGGGGATATAAACCAGGAATGGATTTGAATGAATTCACTCATATTATTGTACCGGACAATATGGAGTACGATGAGAACACGTTAAAAATGTCTGATGACAATTTGATGACGTTCAAGTTGTTAGGATGGTGAGTGCAAACGCGCTCCATCGCGATTTCGGTGGCGCTCATCTAAGGGCTCAATTAGAGCCCGCGCCGAACGAACCGCGTCGCAGCCGCGTCGCTTCAAAACTTGTTCAAATACGATTTTCAGCGCCGCCAACCTCGTTTCTGTAGATTGGTTTTACCGTCTGACGGACTATCCCAAAGACGCAAAGAAATATATGGATGAGGATTACGATTGCTACCTTATGCACACACATTACAATGGTCAGACTCATAAGGATGCGGCTTATAACTTGAAGACGCGTATTCATCGAATGCTGCCCCCATTGTTGTCGGAAGTTAAGATTCGTTTCTTGCCCACCAAGGACAAGAAGGCGTTGAAGGGTAAGTGGAGTTTACTTTAAAGGAGCACCGTGAGTCTGAACACATTAGTTGGCGATGATGAACCCATTTGAATATTTCCGATTCCCGCAAAATTTTCGAAAATTTGAACTTCCGTCAGAAATTTTGAAAATTCGAATTCCCGCCGAATTTTCGAAAATTCAAATTCTCGCCAAATTTTGACGATCCTAGAAGTTTCTGGAAAGAGAGAGAGAATGTTCTGAAAGGTTATCTATCTAGGACTTGCCAGCGGGATTTTCGGAATACTGTAACTACCCACATGCAAAATTTGGGATGATTCTGTGAAAAGCGCCGGACAGACAGACAGAGCTCGCCGCTTTGTAAATAGATCAAAAATAAAATCAATAAAACTTTTTTTTGAAGCACAAGCGGAATGGAAAGAAATCATCACGTTGTTCGGTGGTACTTGTCCGGATAAAATGACCGGTGATACTTATTGGGAAGCAGGGCCGTACTGGTCAATGGAGTGGGATTATGTGCACGAATACAGAGATCGTCAGAATAAGCCTTGGATTCTGTATTACCCGGATAGTGACGTATGTTTTTGTTCCGATTTCTTTAACCAAAAGATTGAGAGACACTCAAGTGCTATGGATCAATAATAGCTCAAGATCACATCATAGCACTGGAGCTAGACTTTTTGGAATTCTTTGAGACTTCTAAGCACCCTTGTCTTTATCTGGAATCTTCAAATTCAAAAAAAAACATTGAAAAAAAAATTCTGCCCCGATGGGGGTCGAACCCGCGATGAAAAATTTGAAAACAACAGCGCTACCCACTGAGCCGCGGAAGCATCACAGCGAGTGAGAGGAGAGAGCATAGACAATGTTGCTGTTGCGCCTTTAAACTTTGCTAATTTTTGCAGACGACGAAGAGAGAATGGAAGAAAGAACGAGTGGAAGGAAAAACCGGAAGATGGACGGTGGCCCCATTCCGTTTTCTTCCCGAATGCCTCGCTCGTAATTTTCTTCTCGGTATGGCACAAAAGATTGTCCCAGTGGTAGAAGATGAAGTCTTTGGAGATGACAGTGAAGGCCAGCATTTGGAAAACAGCGTCACATCGGTATCCACAACATCCACGACGACAGATGCTGGAAAAACTCCGATAACAACTGGAGCCAACAACAATGTCACAGCCGCCACCGCCACTCAATCCGTCTCGGGAGCTTCGACCACTTCGACTGTCGGTGACGCTGCTCCAACTCAATCGAAGATTGAGCAGGCGAAACGATTGAGAAATAGGTTACTGCAGGGGCGTGATATTGTGAAAGGACCCAATGGAAGAAAAGTGATAAGTAGAGAGAGTGCTAATCAAGTTCAACCTCCCACTTCGAAGTTTGGTGCCTCAAAGGAACCGGCTCATGCTCCAGAAGCTGTTAGGAAGAATAAGTTCTCCAAGTCGAAAATGTCGGCTGAGCCACCGACGAACCGGCAGGCTCTGCCAACGTCGAGAATGTTGCCACCTGCTCGTATTGCACCTGAAAAATGATATCAATTACTTGAAAGAGAACTTTTTTTTGTTTGAGAACCCTTGGGATGAAGTGTGAATATTAAATAATGATTTTTTTAGTGTTTTATACAGTTTGCAGCTGGGGTTACTGTAGGGTTACGGTAGCTACAGTAATCGGAATTCTAAAATTTCTCTCTAGAAACGGGTGGTCATCTTTGTTCTAGTTGTTGCATGTAGTAGTACACTTTGAACCCCAATAGTGAACGAGCAAGAAATGACGAAGATTACTGTAGGATTACGGTTGTTACAGTACTCCGCCTTGTGCCCCCTCCCATTTTTTTCTATCAAAAAAAATCAAATGAAAATGGCAATAAAAAAGTTTTGAACAATGTTTATTGGTAAACAGTTATGCATGAAATTAACTGATGAGATGATGCACTCGGAGAAATGTGGAGTCGTGAAGGGAGAAGTGTAGAGGCTCGCGCTGAAAAAATTGAAATGCCTACGGGATAAAATAATAGTACAGAACAAAATAGAGGAAAAATGACCTGAAAAAACCTTGTTGTCTACTGCTTCTATCTGTCCATCGTGTGAAGTCCATGATGCATATCCTTTGCTCCTGAAATAAAGAATTAGTTAGAGAGATATCAAAAATGTTGCACGCTTTTTTTTGTTGCATGCCCTGTGAATGATATTTCTGGCTACTTTTGGGCTGAATAGAATTTTTTTGATTTTCTTGCCAACTTTTCTTGAGTGCACCACCTCCAGTGTTACTAGCCTGAAGCAAACACGCTCTACTGAACGGGGTGTTTCGAGAAACATAGGGAATCGGAAGCACAGAACAAACAGTATTATTAACTCGTTTTACGAAAAATGTTCGAATACTGGAATTATCTACCAGAAGAACTAAAATTGGAATGCATAAAATGAATGGATTTAAAAACTAGGTGAACATGACTAGATTTCTGACTTTGAATTCTTAGATAATAACCAACAACCGAAGATTTCAGATATAAGTTACGGAGTGCCTCGACCACTGAAAAGAATCTTGTTAGCAATTCGCAGAGGATAAACTTCCACGAAATTTCTTTCGAAGTTCCACTTGACTCGAATGGAATCACTGTGTTTATAAGGCATAAATGGCAAGTGGCTGTTCGCGAATTCGTAAGATTCACTGAAGAAGTGCAACAAAGAGACAGTGCCATTTCTTTTCTCTCGTTTGTTTTCCAGAATTGTGCTTTCTCAAAAGTGAACTTTATGAATACGGATGGTTCGTTCAATTATCTTCATTTCGTTTTTCGATTTTTCCAAAAAAAACGCATAAGCTTTCAGAACACCTTCGTATTCTATTATCAAAAATTGAACCCGAGAGACAGTATCACATAGAAGAATTGCATGCGCACACAGCGGTTCCTCTTAGATTTCTTCAGAATTGTGTTCCCAATTCAATTCGTAATGTGGGATTGTGCTATCCAGGTGTATATGGACAACCGTTTCCTGTCGAAGAATTGTTGAGCACACCCGCGGTTAGTGAATGAGATGATAACCAAGCGAAGCGAACTGTCTTCAATCAATAATTTCAGCTTCAAATGACAAAAAAATGGAAGCTAAATATAAGCGGCTGCCCAGGTTTCGGAGTGGCTATTGCGAAGAAATGGATGGAATGGGATGTGGATTGCAAATCGAGGCTGGAGTTTTACTATGATGACTATAAAAAAGTCGTTCCATCTTTTGTGAGAAGATTTGGAACTATTAAAATGTAAGATTTCAAGTTTCCTTCATAATGAAAATTCCCCAGTACTGGCCAGTGAATCCTGGATTTTATACAAAAACCTAATTTCAGAGTGCAACAAACTGAAACAATGGTTCGCTTCGAGACCCCAAACCCGAACAAGCATATGATCTTGATACTGCAATTTGAATTCATTCTGGCAATGATTGCTGCCGATCTCGAGGAGAAGGATTTCGAAGGATACATTTTTTCGCCGTAAATTTCAAGCAAATTGGAAAACTTAAGCCAATTATACAAAGTCATTGATCGTAGTTTGTCGATAATTATGTTTTTAACAGCTCCCAATAATTCGCATAATTCGCATTCTCCAATCTCGCATTAAAAATGTATATTTAAACTTCATTCGGAATGTTCCATTTATTCCTTTTTATTGATTTTTTTCTGTTTTTTTTTTCCATATAAAATGGTATTTCTATCCGTCCACCACTTCAGATTAGTAGAGCAAAGACGCTCCATTGAGCAGGGTGTTTCGTAGAATACACGAAACCAAACCGCAACACATAACAAACAATACTATTACCTCTTTCTAAAAGACATGTTTGAATTCTGGAACAGTCTACCAGAAGAACTAAAATTGGAATGCATCAAATGGATGGATTTGAAAACAAGGTGAACATTGCGTTTTTCTGAACAAAAAACTTTGAAAAGACTAGAAGTCTTCTAGTTGGCTCTATTTTCCTTTTTTGCTAGGAATAAATGATTTCAGAGTGAGGTTAGGAGGCACTTGTCACAAGGAAAGACTTCTGGTTCCTCGTGCAGAGAAATTAATCGTTTTTTCTCTACACATCGATGCTGTCTCGTTTGCAAATGGAGCTCTACGGTTTTCTTTGGATTCTTCAAATGGAGACGATTTATGGCCGGAATTCAAGAATGAAGATCAGATTCAGAAAGCTGGAAAGCCCCTCCTATCATTCATTTTTCAGAATTCTGTAGTTCACGAGTTGTCGAATTTGGGTACAGACGGTAGGGGGAAACAGGCAATAAATACCCAGTCTCTTTTCCGTTTTTCAGACAGAAATCGTGAAATGTTAGTAGGATTAAAGTCGTCGAAACCATTTGATATTAGAAAGATAGCTGGTCAAGCTCCTTTTAATTTTTTTCAAAAGTGCGCTCCAAACTGTTTTCGAATCGTCGATTTTCACAATCTGTGTGATTCATCACCACTTTCAATTGAGGAACTAATGGAACTCCCATCAGTAAGTCAGAAGAAGAAATTTCAGAGGTTGGAAGCTTACGCATAGATGCCGCAAAATCCTGGCGGAGAAAAAAAGGGCGAAAAAACGCCCGAACTCATGTTATTTTTGTTCAAAAAATACGGAATACATCCGACGACTCGTTATTTTTCGAAAACCCTCATAAACGTCCTGGAATCCAGGATTTTCGACAAGGATGATCGTACGAACAAAAAAAGCACATCGTTCATAACGTCTTTACATCGTTTTATAAATTCAATCATACCATTAGTCATGGCTAGACCTATTCATGCGCCTTTAAGGCAAATGAAGTCTTTAGAGACGAGACCAGTTCGAAAATACGATGAATGAAATACTGATTTCCAGTTTCAAGCGGCAAAATTGTGGCGTTTGCAATTCAAAGAATGCCATGATTTCGGAGCCTGTGTCGCCAAGAAATGGATTCAACTTGATGTTGATGTGAAGAGTACAATGGAATTCAGATACGTTGGAGAAGATAGGACTATCAATGATTTTGTGAAGGAAATGGGTGCTATTGACATGTGAGTTTTCCAATTGGGAGAAAATTCTGACAATATTGATTTGATATTATCAAATCTTATGCTTCGCCTCAAAACTAAATTTGCAGAGTTGAAAGAACCGACATATTGGTTCGTTTCAAGACCCGCAACCAGAAAAAGCACATGACGATGAGAAGAATGCACTGGGTCAATGAGACATACTTGTTCACTTTGGCGGTAATTCCAGCAGATTTGGAGGAGAAGAACTATGAATCATATATTGACCTTTGAATTCATCTTGTGCAATAAATTATTTTTTTTTTGAAATTCTGAATTTCTTCTCACTCTCTAGATATCACCTCTCCGAAAATTTTATAGATATGCGCTCCATTCTTTCCTTCGAAAATGACGTTTGCACAACCTTCCATCCTATAAGGCTGAAGAAAACACGCTCTATCGAGCAAGGTGTTTCGTGGAATATACGAAACTAGAAGCACTGAACAAACAGTACTATTAACTCTTTCTAAAAGACATGTTCGAATACTGGAACAGTCTACCAGAAGAACTGAAATTGGAGTGTATAAAATGGATGGATTTGAAAACAAGGAGAACACGACTAGATTTCTGACTTACTTCGAATTCAGGAGTAATTACCAATAACCGCAGATTTCAGATATAAATTACGGAGTGCCTCGCACACTGAACGGAATCTTGTTAGCAATTCACAAAGACTTTTTATCTACAATATTAGTTTTTAAAATGCGAAGAACCCAGATGGGTTCATCGTTTTTATAATGCATAAATGGGAGACAATGGTTGACAGATTTGCGAGATTCAAAGGAGAGGAGCAACTGAAACACGGTGCAATTCCGTTTCTGTCTTTTGTTTTTCAGAATTGCATTATTTCAAAAATGACGTTCACTCTTTCGGATGGTTCGTTCAATTTCTGTTATTCGATTTGTAGATTGCTTTGTTTTCAGCACACGTCAATGTTCCTTTGGCAGGAATCGAAACCGAGAAACCGTATCACATCAAAGAAATCGAGGGAAGTCCTCCTATTCCGCTTAGCTTCCTCCAAAACTGTGTTCCCAACTCAATTCAGTATGTAAGATTATGCTACCCACGTGTATATGGACAACCGTTTCCGGTTGAAGAGTTTTTGAACACACCCGCGGTTAGTGGATGAGAAAAAAGTTTGAAATCAATCAATAATTTCAGCTTCAAATAACAAAAAAGTGGAGACTACATTTGAAAGACTGCCCAGATTTCGGAGTAGCGATTGCAAAGAAATGGATCGAATGGGATGTGGATTGCAAGTCACAGCTGGAGTTTTACTATGATGACTATAAAAAAGTCGTTCCATCTTTTTTGAAAAGATTTGGAACTGTTAAAATGTGGGATTTCAAGTTATGAAAATTATTTCCTCATAATTAGAATTTCAGAGTGCAACAAACTGAAACAATGGTTCGTTTCGAGACCCCAAACTCGAAGAAACATATGATCTTGCAATGGACTTGCGGATTCATTCTGGCAATGGTTTCTGCAGATCTCGAGGAGAAGGACTTCAAAAAATACATTTTTTCGCCGTAAACTATACAACTTATTAAACTTTTTTTTCTCAATAGAGCTCTCAATAATTTTGCTATTTGCAATTTTTATCTTAAAGCTTCCGAAAATTCCCCTCCACATCATCTATATTATGCCAATCTGTATGAATGACAGTTGTGGCCGTCGTTTGGACCCGGTGCCCCACCACGAAAACTACCGTATTAATTTAATTGCTACAGTACGTACGGTAGCAATTAAATTTATACGGTAGTTTTCATGATATTATTTCTGGAAATGCTTCACGGCATCACCTGGTACAACCGAAGCTAGGAGAACCCTAAACTTTGAGGACCAAGAGAAGCGTTTGGAACGAGGAGAAAGGGTGCTCCGGGATACATATGGACAAGCACAAAATTCAAAATGACCGTCTTCTTCGCTGAACAGGCAAAGAATGACTACAAGGAATGGGAGACCGACTGATTGGTAGCCTGCTCCGAGAATTACCTTGGTTAGATGGCTAAGTGAGCATTTCAGCTGCTGATCTCTCTGATGGAGTCTCGACCGTCGGAACGTAGCGTTGGTAACAGGATTCTGGA
>GL379891.1:140142-153363 GCA_000143925.2 Caenorhabditis brenneri | reverse complement strand
TGTCCTCCATTTTAGACAAGACTTTGGGCGGAACGGAATTTTCTTGAGCTTCAGCCTTTTGGTGCTGGAGTTGCAGGAAAGGAATGGAGTTGTTGATCTTGCATCAGATTGGCATAATATTCATACCTCCTTTCGTCCTTGTTGTCCTTTTGATCCTCCTTTGTCACATCGCGTCCTCATCGTCTTTCCTCTTTTCGCTCTAAAAATTACTGAATAATTTTTTTTGTAATTTTCCAATTGTAACTTACCTCGTTTTGCATTCGAATCTTTCAGGCTGATGAAAAGAAGAGTAACTAATTTTTACTATTAAAAAATCTCTAATTTAATAAAATTTTCTAAAAAAAAGTTTTTAACTTTTTGATTTTTTTTGTTAAAAATATTTTTTCTATATATTTCTACAAAAAATTTGAAAAAAAACTAATTATTCCTTCTTTTCAGCCTTTAATCCATTTCCTCCCCTCGAAAATAATGTTCTACATGCGCCCGTAAATCGACACACCACACACAGTTGAAATGAGTGTTACCGTAGTCAGCGCGCTCTTGCAGACGCCAAAAAAGAGACTTAAAGAGCTATAAATGCCTTATTTTTTCGTGTAACAATTTTTTAAAGGGTTGATAATTGATATTTGATAAAGAAATTTTGATAAAACAGACTGTAAATGCTGAAACAGCGGATTTTAGAAAATGGGTCTCGCCACGAAACGTTCGGAAGCCTCTGGATTTAGTATTTGAAATCGGCGGCATTCTTCTTTCGAGAAGACTTTCGGATTTTCTCCGTTTTTTGAGGATTTTACTTTTGTTTCATATATTTTTCGATTGAATTCGAGCATGAGTTATGCTCAAAGGCTAAATTTCATGCAAAAATTGCGAAATTCATTTGGAAATAGAGGATTACTTCGCAGTCTTCATTTTTTCGTGAAGTCAATGTTTTATATCACATTCAATCCACCTTATTTTTCATTTTTCCAGCCGTAAAAATGATGCGCGGTGCCGGACAGCAGCCAATCATCGTGCTCAGCCAGGGCACCAAAAGAGAGAGTGGACATCAGGTCCAAGTCGGAAACATCAATGCTTGCAAGGTATTTTTCTGAGAAATTTGCATAAAATTTACGAAAATTTCTATTTTTAGACGATCGCCGACGTCATTCGCACCAGTTTGGGACCACGTGCCATGCTCAAAATGCTTATGGATCCAATGGGAGGAATCGTGATGACCAACGACGGAAACGCCATCTTGAGGTGCTTAAGAATACGAATATAATAGCGAAATGCTGTTCAATTCAGCTGAAATACTGTCCCATCATACGAAAATTCGATATTCACCCCAAACTTTGTTTTTTTCAGAGAAATCACCGTGAAGCACCCAGCCGCAAAGAGCATGATCGAGATCGCCCGTACACAGGACGAGGAGACCGGCGACGGAACGACTTCCGTGATCATTTTGGCCGGAGAAGTGATGGCTCACGCGCAGACCTACCTGGAGCAAAAGACACACCCAACACTGATCATTCAGGCCTATCGTCAGGCGCTCGAGGATATGATTCAGTGGGCGGAGAAGAAGTTCTCGCGCGACGTCGACATCACCGACGACAAGGAGATCGCCAAGGTGGTTCGTTCGTGTTTGGGCACCAAGATGATCAGCAAATGGATGGATTTGGCTGTCAACATCTCCATTGAGGCCGTTAAGACGATCCGTGTTGAGAAGGCCGGCGTCAGAGAGATCGATATCAAGAGGTAAGAGAGCTTTTTACAAAGCTAAAGTTGTAACTGAAAATAGGCCGATTTCAAGGCAATTTTGAATTTTTTTCAGATACTGCCGTATCGAGAAGATCCCAGGAGGCCGCATCGAGGACTCTCAAGTCGTCAAGGGAGTCGTCCTCAACAAAGACATCCTCCACGCCAAAATGAAGCGTCGCATCGAGAATCCACGTATCGTTCTTCTCGATTGCAATCTCGAATACAAGAAGGGAGAGTCTCAAACCTCTCTGGAAATCATGCGTGAGGAGGACATCTCCGCCATTTTGGAGCAAGAAGAGCAGGCGATTCGCAAGCAGTGCGACGAGATTATCGCTTTGAAGCCGGATCTTGTGTTCACCGAGAAAGGAATTTCCGATTTGGCTCAACACTTCTTGCTCAAGGCCGGCATCACCTGCTTGAGACGCCTCAAAAAGACGGACAACAACCGTTTGTCGAGAGTGTGTGGAGCCCGAATCGTCCACGACACGTCTGATTTGAGAGATGAGGATGTCGGAACACAGGCACAACTTTTCGAGGTTATCAAGATTGCCGATGAGTATTACACCTATGTCACATCGGAATCCACCACCGCCTGCACTGTTGTTCTTCGTGGACCATCCAAGGATGTTATCAATGAGGTAAGAATGGTGGAAAATAAAATTTTTTGAGCAAATCCGTGGTTACAGTGTCAAATACTTTCACGCTTCATTTTCAAATTTTCATCTCAAAATTCCAATGAAATTTAACACTCTTTCTTTTCAATCACCCGTTTTCCAGGTCGAACGTAACCTCCAAGACTCCCTCCACGTCGTCCGTAATGTGATGATCAACCCGAAGCTGGTGCCCGGAGGAGGAGCACTCGAGATGGCGTTGAGCCGTGAAATCGAACAACAGGGAGCCAAGATGGACGGTGTGAAGAAGTGGCCGTACAAGGCTATCGGTTTGGCGTTGGAAGTGATTCCACGTACACTGATTCAGAATTGCGGTGGATCCACCATCCGCAAGATGACCGAACTTCGCGCCATTCACGCACAGGACGCCGCCAACTGGACTTTCGGTGTTGATGGATGCACCGGAGATTTGGTAAGAGAAAAATGACGTTTTCGAGGGAAAAAAAAGGAAAATTGGCGTTGGACAAGAAATTCTGGCTGTTTAGGAGGTTTCTTGGCCTAAAACTGCTCATTATTTTTCTAGGAGATTTCTTGGCCTAAAACTGCTCATTATTCTTTTTACGAGGCAGAATTGGAACTAAAAGGCTCGAACCATTTGCATTAGGAAAAAAAGCATTCGAGATTCCCATCGTTTCTCAGAGAAAAATTGGGGTTTCAACTACTTGTTTGTAAAAATTATATAAGTTTCAAGCTAAACAGACCAGAATTGTGATTGCTATGTGCTGTTTTTCTCCTTTACGTTGAGAATATCACAATTCAATCATCAAATTTCAGGTCGACATGAACAAATTGCAAATCTGGGATCCATTGGCCGTTCGTCTGCAAGTCCTGAAGACCGCCATCGAGACATCGGTAAGCAGTGCGAAAGTCTTAGAAGTCGCTGACTTTGAACACAAAAATTAGTCAATAGTCCTGCTTTCTAAATCTGCTATTTCCAGGTAATGCTGCTGCGCATCGACGACATCGTGTCGGGAACCAAGAAGGCTACCGGAGGCGAGAAACAAGAGATGATGCCACAATAAATACCATCTCCACTCCCCTTTTCTCTCTCAACTTTCCCATCTTCTCCCCATTTAATTCTGAGGCCTTTTGCTTTAAGTCACCGTCCCAGTTAATCCTTGCATCCTTCGATTTTGAGCATCTCTTCAATGGTTCTTTATATCGCCTCCATCAATCCATCCAAGATCTGTTATTTTCGAATTTTTTGAATTTCCCGCTTTTCCCCCCTATTTCTTGCTCCCATTTTCAAATACAATATCCCCGTTTTGTTTGTTTTCATTTTTCATTGTTTTATTTTCTTTTTGCACACATACACACACATTGCTTCTCGCTCGATTTTTTATGAATTTGCCACGATTTTTATCAACTTGTTTTTGTAGTTTAGCACCTTTTTTGAGAGGTTTTTCCCGATTTTCAGACCTTTTCTCTTTTTGGTTTCATTTCATGTTCCGTCCACTTTAATCCAAAATTCTAGTCTAGTATGGACGAATGGACGATTCTAGACGAAGTGGATGTGTTGGCGAAGTGGCCCGCGGAGCACAAAAAGGCGGTGTTGGAGGCCGGTGCCAAGTGGAAGGAGCGTAAGGAAGGATTGGAGGTAATCAACTGGGAATGATGAAGAGAGAGGATTCGGCAACATTGACGAAAAAATCGAGCGATCGACATTTCCAGTTTGAATTTTCTGAAACTTTCACAGCAGAAACCCATCAAAATAACCAAAAAAGCTATAGCAAAAGAGAAGGTTCTAACAACTGAGTATTTTCCAGAAAACTGCACAAAAATTCAGAAGAAATCAAAGTGTTTTGAGCACAAATTGAATGATTCATGACCAGTTTTATAGGGGAATCTATTAGTTTTGAATTCGAAAAAAAGCCAATTTTCAGTCAAAATTGATAGGTATTGTCTAATAAAATGCTCAATTTTTTGTTGTAATATCCATATTTTAGTCCATTCATCTCCATTTTTTCTGTAAAAATTTCAGAAAATTCTAATTGTGAATGCTGTGTTTTTGAGTTCATTTTCCTTCGAATCGCCCGTTTTTTTTTGGCAAAATTTGTGAATTTTTGGATTCTTATGAGCTTTTTTTTTCCTGGAGCCCCAAAAAAAATTTCTCAGACCCTAGAAGCACTTGAGCATAACTTCATTTTCCAGGCTCTCAACACAATAATAGAGCAGAATCCACGTCTCTCAACTGCCACAATGACGATTTATGGGGAGTTGATGGATGAGATACGGAAGATTCTGGATCGGGAATCGAATATTGTGGTGGTGACCACATCGATTAGGACTGTGGAGTTGCTCGCGAGGGGTCTGAGGCACAAATTTGCAGGATTCATTGGATTGGTACGGTTTTTTTCTGAGTACGCAAACACGAAATCTCGCATTCCACGTCAGAATGCACAGATTACTGTTCGTAAAAAGAGGGCAAATACTCAACTGCTATGCGATTGATCAACTGCTATAGCCATAGCAGTTGAGACACCAAAAGTGGCGAAAATAGCAATTGATTCATAGCAGAAAAGCCAAATATAGCAGTTGAGTCACTAGCAGTTACAACATAGCAGTTGATCCCCCCATAGCAGTTGAGAACCTAAAGAGAGCGCGCCAAAGGTGCATTTGCAAAGATGGTATTATACCGAAAACATCTTCCTGTAGTAGTTCCCGAAATTCGAAATTTTTTTTCTAATACGTTTGAAATTCTAATTTCGAAACCCGACATTTCGTAACCATTGAAAATTAGGCTTGAAATTTTTTTCAAATTTTTTTGACCTGATTTCAATCGATTTTCTGAAAAATTAGAAAAACAAGAAATTTCAAACGTGAAAAAAAGATTTTCCAAAAAAAGTTCCAAATTTTATTTTGTTTTAATTTTTCAGAAAATCGATTAAAGTCGACTCAAAAAATTTGAAAATACCGAGCCTAATTTTCAACGGTTTCGAAATGTCTTGGTGCCAAAAATTGAACACGTTTCTGCAAAAAAGTACTATCAAATCATGAAATTGAGCTCCAATTTGAACTAGCGCACAGTAACTCAATTAAATCTCTTCCAGGTCGTCCCATTCCTCATCAAACGTGCCAAGGACAAGAAGAAAAATGTCCGAGACGCGGTTTTGGCGGCCATGGCCGCAGTTTCGGATACGGTAGGTCCTTTATTCTAGAGCTACAGTACCCCAAACTTTCGTTCCAGACCTCCGCCGAACGACTCCAAAAAGACCTCATTGATTGGTTCGGGATCCCATCACCCGAATCAAAGCAGACTCTCCTCGCCTTTCTGTTCTCCTACTTCTGCCGTCAATCCACTCCAGATATCCCGTTTGTGAAGGCGGTGGCGCCGTTGATTGTTAAGGTAAAAATATGGGAAATTTCGGGCCTAGGAGAAGCCTGGAAATCCAGATTTCACCGATTTTTGACCTACACAGGTCCTTTTAGGCCGATTTCGAGACTAGCTGAGCGGTTTTAGGCCCTAGAGCAGGCCTAATTTCTGAAATGAACCTGTCATCTGTTTTAGGCCACTTAGGCTGATTCAGGCTGGTTATCTTGGCTTCAGAATAGGATCAATTACTGGGCCCAGGCTCCCATAAACCTGATAGGCTCTCAGGCTCCCCAGACAACGTTTAGGCATGTTTCAGGCTTTTCAGGCTTCCCAGGCCACCCCTTTAGACTTATCTGACCCTTCCAACCTAATCATTATTCCAGACCTCTTCGGAAAGTGACGTGGCTGTCCGTGACAAGGCCTGCCAGGCCTTGGGTGGCCTAAAACGTCTCATGGGCGAGGCGATCGCCGCCTTCCTCGTCCCAATTTCCACGGAAACGGCGAAAATGGAGAAAATCCAGCAGTACCAAGAAGAAGCGGTTGAGGAGTACAAAAAATTCCTGGAAACTCAACCGAAAGCAGCCGAGTTTTCAACTGAAAATGCATCCGAAAAAGAAGGAGAAGTGAGTGCTGGAGGAGGAGGAGAAGGAGGCGGTGCCACCACGTCATCTGCAATGGATCCATGGGAAATTATGGATGCGGAAGATGTGTCGAAGAAGATCGAGAAGAGTGTGGAGGCTCAATTGGTGGATAAGAATTGGAAGGAGCGAGTGGCTGGTGGGGAGAATGTGAAGGTAAGAGTTGCTGGGTTTAGGTCTGAATAAGGCCAAATTGAAGCCCGATTCAGGCCGGATAGGCTCATCTAGGCCAGATATAGGAAGAAAGTAGGAGGAATTCAGGCTAAAGATAATCATTATTCAGTCTTGTTTAGCCCAATTTTGGCTTGCTTCGGCTTGATTTAAGCCATATTCAGGTTTGATTCAATCCTTATTCAGACCTCAATCAAGCCGGATTTTGGCCTGATTTGAGTTTGATTAGGCCTAATTCAGGGTGGATTCAGGCCTAGTTAGACTTTATCCCCCAAACCTAATCCTGTCTAAATTTGAGCCCAATTCGGGCTTTGGTTCAGGCCTGACTTAATAAAAGGCCGCACCAAGGCTTAATTAATAGCCTGAATTAGACAAATACTCTACTGCTATTTCTCAACTGCTATAGCTTATGTCTCAACTGCTATATTTGGCTCTTCTGCTATGGATCAATTGCTATGACTATGGCTATTGTCATAGCAGTTGAGACATCAAAAGTGGCGAAAATAGCAGATGATCCATAGCAGAAGAGCTCAATATAGCAGTTGAGAAGACAATAGCAGTTACAACATAGCAGTTGAGAAATAGCAGTTGATCACCCCCATAGCAGTTGAGTATCTATCCATAAAGTAGGCTTGATTTAGGCCCAATTTCCACCGAATTTAGACTCCCCTCATCTAAATCAGACCTCAATTCATCCCCCATCACCTCATTTCTTTTCAGAAATCCATGGAAGGAATACTGCGGATCGAACTCTCCGAACGTCTCATCGAAATTCTGAAAACGCTCATCAAAATCATCGAAAAAGATGTGAATGTGAACGTGGCCGCTTTGGCTGCCCAAATTCTGAAAGACGTTGCTCAGAAGAGCCGATTCGCCTACTCGTCTCTTGCTCAACGCTCGTTCCCCGTGATTTTCGATAAGTTGAAGGATAAGAAGGCCGTTTTGAGGGATGCACTCGTCGAGTGTTGTGATGAGGCAGCGAATACGGTAAGGAATTGCCCAAAATGACTGAAAAGATGGTCCCAGATGACCTAAATAACCTAAAAATGACCTAATCAGAAGTCCTAAATCTTTTGTGCCCCCCAAAACCTAAAAATGGGATAGTTTTGTAAATGGCAAGTTGCCCAGTTGCCCAGGGCAAGATGCCGAGACCAGTTGCCTGTAAAAACGGCAAAATGCCTTCAAGAACAGGCAATTCGAGCCATGACAACTTGCCCAGTGTTGAGCAGCTTGCCCTTTGCTTGCCACCGCCTTTTGAGCTTTGAAGTTACCCTTTCCAGACCCCTCTCTCCGCCTACTCGGAATCTGTCATCACGGCTCTCGCCTCCAAAAACCCGCAGACCCGTCAGCAGACCGCCCTGTTTCTCGCCAGATTCTTCGCGAAAAACGACTCGAAAACCGTGGAAATTGAGGCGGTGAAGCAGCTCGCCGAGCACATTTTGAAGGTAAAATATTCCTTGAATCCGCCCTGAAAACTCTGGAAATTTCAGACGACCAACGACGCCGATAAAGAAGTCCGTGAGGCGGCGATTCGAATTGTGGCGGCAATTCAAAAGTCGATGGGTGAAGGAATAGCAAAGAGATTATTGGCAGAGGTCTATGAGGACAAATTAAAGGCTGAAAAGGTAGGGTGGATTGGGCTCAAATTAGGCCTGGAATAGGTTGAAATTAGGGCTAATGCTCAACTGCTATTGGGGATGATCAACTGGTATGTTGTGACTGCTAGTGTCTCAACTGCTACATTTGGCTCTTCTGCTATGGATCAACTGCTTTAGCCATAGCAGTGAAAACATCAAAAGTGGCAAAAATAGCAGTTAATCCATAGCAGATGAGCCAAATGTAGCAGTTGACCACCCCCATAGCAGTTGAGAAATAGCAGTTGATCACCCTCATAGCAGTAGAGTATTTTCCTTTAGGCCTCTAAAACACATTTCCATCCCTCTAACCCACCTGTTTCCAGATTCCATCCATCATCGAGGAGCTCGAAAAGGAATTCGGAAAAAGCGCCACTCCAGAGATGCTCCGCCTAGCGAAACACTATAAAATCGGCTCTTCATCCAATTCCGGAGCACCACCAAAACCACGTGCCGTCTCCGCAGTGGCACCCAGACCGTCTGCTCCAAGATCCAGTGGACCTGCTCCTTCACGACCACCAACAGCCACCACCAAACCATCGGGAACGATTCGACCGGTTCAAAGTGCTGGACCCTCCAGGGCTCCACCCGCAAGAAGAGCACCGTCTCCGAAAACTGTGGCTCCAGTGGCTGCTGCTCCAAAACCATTCGTGGCGAGACCCGCGCCGAATTTTGGGGGTGGACCCTCGAAGCCAAGAGCCGCCGTGGCACCGGCTAGTAGTAGTAGTAGCAGACCGGTGGTGAAGGGTAAGACTACAAACTACAGAGACTACAAACTACAAACTACAAAGACTACAAACTACAAAAGCTCCAATAACGTACCTCATTTCAGCACCCCCTACACGTCCCACCTCATCGGTCCTCCCTCGTCAGTCGACCACCACCGCATCCGCTGGACCGGTTCGAGTCACTCCAATTGCACCGAATGTTGTCCGCCGGCAGGCTCCGCCCACTTCTTCTCAAGCCCCGCCCACCGCTTCCCAAGCCCCGCCCACCCAGAAACCGATTGGAATCGCACGCCCACAAACGGCTTCTTCGAGTGGAATCGCCGCGCCGAGATCTAGAATTTGTAGGTTGACTACAAAGGCTACAAACACTACAAACTATACATTTTTCAGCAGCTCCAGTGTCCGGAATCGCCCGCCCGTCCTCCATTTCTCGTCCCCAATCTGGATCCCGCATCGCCCGTCCACCATCGTCATCGCGTCCAGGGTCTCGCAACGAATAATTTATTTCACTTTTATAAAATTAATTTATTTTTTCCTTTTTCAGTTTATCATCGATTTTTTCCTGTGTAAATTGTATCCCGTAAACATTCCCTCTCGTTTCAATTGTTCTCCTTTTATTTATTTATTTTTCTCCTCCGGGTGTCCGTTGTGTATTATAGACATAATTATATGATTATTGATACCAGTGGGTATTCGTCATCTCTTTCTGTCTCTTTTTCTGTGTGTGAATGTATGAGCTTTTGTTTTGACTTGAAAAAAATCAACAAAAAAGATCGGGGATTGACCTTTCTCCCTCTCAGCTGTTCCGTCCGTCCATTACGCACGTCGCGATAAAAAACATATGGTCCACAACACAGGCCCCGTCTTCTCGTGCACACCTATTCACGTCCGTCTTCCCTCTCCGAAAGATCGATAGTAAATGCCGCGCTCTCAAAAAGATTTAGAGCATTGGAGCAACAGAGACACTTTCAGAGTGATTCTTAAATGTTGCATATCACCAATATGGGTGATTGTAGAGTTTCAATCATGGTATACCCATGTTTCTCAATTTTTACTCACAAATCTCGCCTTTTTCCACTGTGGATTGATCATTCCCTCATATAGTTACTTAACTATTCTACACCGTCTTGCTGAATATGACGATCCACTCTTGGCTTTTACTCTGAATTTCTGTTTTATTACGATTTATGCGGTTCTTTGGATTAAAAGTCGGGTCTTTGTAAAGCTTTTGAAACCGAGTGTTCAATACATTCATCATATGATTTTCGGACTTTTGGGAATGATTCTATCAGTTTGGTCAATGATGGCTTCTTTCATTTTGATTGATTATAAGATCGAATTAACCGTGAGTTTTTTCTCCCTGCAATCTTCATGAAGTTTGGAGTAAGGAAAGAAAATTTGGTGTCTATGAGGTTTGATTCATGGTCTTCCTTTCTCCCTTTCCATTTCTGCCGCCCGAGTGTGCATCTCGCACACTCGCACATGTGCCCACTATTTTATTGAATTTTTGAAAAACTTTTGATAGTTCATTTTTCTGCCGAATTTTTCGTTTTCGAATTTCCAATTTTCCGCCAAAGTTATCAAGTATTCTAACATTTCTGGAAGTTTTTCGAAGTATTAGAGACAGTAAGTTCTGGAAGTTCGTTTACAATTGAGGTTCCAGGAGTGCTGTGTGCAAAAAATGGAACACATCCGACCACTCTTAACTCGTTTTCTAGATATAGTGGAGTTATCCGGTTACTGTAGCTACCGTAATCCCACGGTAATACGAGCCTCAAACTCCATAGAATCAAAGTGCTAGGGATTCGTGACTTATATACTTAGATTGGTACTGAACGGTTCCGAGGCAGTGAAGAGAAAAGAGCTTGACACACAGACGAATACACAGAACTACTACTTTAGTGAATAGAAGAAATAAATCTTTTTTTTCAGATTTCTACATGTGCTCTGTGCATTTCAATCCTTGCTCTCGGCTTTTCATACATCCTATTCAGCAGTGCATTGACAACTCTTTATGTCCAACTACCTGAAGACAAAATGTCCTTTTCTGGAGTCAAGTTCTATGTAGTATTCTTCGCCGTTGTTCATGTTGGTATTGCGGTGGCTGCAGTTTATTTGTCTGTAAGTGGTGACCTTCCAAATTGGGATTCTTCTGGGAAATAATCGAAACTGTTTTCAGAAAAGCTGGCCAATCTGCCTACTTCTAATCGTCTCCTCCTTCATTTTCTGTTGTGATGGCTGGTCGTGTATATTCACCGATCGTTACATGCTCAGTTTACACCGCGAGAGAAAATTTGAAACTAGAACGGTGTATCCAACGGATTGGGTGATTCACAGAGTGGCTGTGAAAAGATTCTCGAAACAAATTTGTCCGGAAGGTTTCCAATTCGATGAAGACCTATTCAATGAGGATGAGGATTTGTGGATACGCTATGATCACTCAGTTGAAAGTAACAGCTTTTGGGTTTGAGAATTCTCGTTCCGAAACAAGAATTAAAACACCGTCATTCCTTACCGCAACCGTGGCGTATTGATGTTTTCGATCTCGTACCTAGCGTAATTCGAAAATTTAGAACAAATCATGCGTTAAGAATGGGTCTGTTCAGTAACTAACTGCTATGTTGTAACTGCTATAGCCATAGCAGTTGAGACACCGAAAGTGACGAAAATAGCAGTTGATCCATAGCAGAAGATCCAAATATAGCAGTTGAAACCTTAGCAGTTACAACATAGAAGTTGATCACCGCCATAGCAGTTGAGTATCTACCTAATTTTTGTTCTCCCCCCTGACCTTCCCCCTTCGTTGAGTTTCCCCTCTCCCCGATGTCCACAGCGATTGAAGAAACATATGGTCCGCAATCTCTCGTACTCTCTTACTCATTCATCTCTTTACCCCTCCTCCAAAATCAATATCGAAAATGCCGCGCTGCCGAGAAGATTTGAACAAATGGAGCAACAAAGACTTTCGAAGATTAGCTATAAAATTCTTTATATCACCAATATGGTTGGCTGTAGAAATGTGCTCATCGTACACCCACGTCTCCCAATTTTTACTCACAAATCTCGCTTTCTTCCATTGTGCTTTCATTACTGCTATGTATGGTGAGATTAAAATTATTTTGGAGGCTGCCGAACTTGATGATTCCTCCTTGGCTATTCTGGTTCTATTCTGTTTTCTAATTGTTTATGCCGTTCTATTGGCGTACAGTCGATGTTTTGCAAAGCTCTTGAAATCGAGTGTTCAAAAAATGTCTCATATGATTATTGGATTGTTCGGAATGATTCTATCAGTTTGGTCAATTATGGCTTCCCTCATTTTGATGGATTTCAAGTTTGACTTGGTTGTAAGTATTTTTTAACAAAATGAAACATTTCCGTGTGAGGCTATGATTTCAAGTTTCAGGTCACCACTTGTATTTTGTACACATCATGCATTACCCTCTGCTTCTCTTATCTACTATTCTGCAGTGCTTTGACGACTCTTTACATTCGGCTACCAGCTGAAGAAATGCCATTTTCAGGAGTCAAATTTTATGTGGTCTTTTTTGCAGTTTTCCATTTAGGGGTAGCGGTGGCAACAGTTCATTTGTCTGTAAGTTTTTGTGTTCACTCAATGAGAAAGAGCTGAAGTAGTTTGTACTTGGCGGCTCCAGTGATCTAACAAGTCAGAATGATGGTCCACCCGCATATCTCACTAGATCAGTGGTTGCAATCAGTGGATTGCTTGTTATCATACTTCGGTTCGGCCCGGCGGTCCGGATTCGAAAAATTTTTAAATTTTTTTCAAAAATGTTTGAATTTTTTTTGAAAACTTTGGAATTTTTTTTCTGAATTTCAACATTTTTCGAATGAAAACTCTCTCTGTAAAATTCACTTTTTGCCTAATTCCGAGGACTTCACAGCCGCGTTGACTCACAACAAAAACTACAGTATAAACTTAATTTCTACCGTAAGATTTATTTAATTTCATCGATTTCCATCAATTTTCAGCAAATTTTCAGCTTCTTTATCAGAAAAACAATAAATATTTGTTTAAAATCGAAGAAAACTGATGAAATTCGATACATCTTGCGGTAAAAATCAAATTTATACGGTAACATTCGTGGTGAAATGAATGAGCCAGCCTCGATGAGAGAATCATATAGGAGCATAGAGGTTGGCCCGATTCCGAACTGGCCGATGATCAGAACTACCCCGAATCAGAACCAAACTTTGTGAACTTGCGGGGACTCTGATTCTAGAAAATCTGGGGATGTGAATATATGAAAATGTGGCGCTCTTTCGAAATAGAACTGTTTGAAATAGAACTGTGCCGAAATAGAACTGTGC
>GL379891.1:68672-140106 GCA_000143925.2 Caenorhabditis brenneri | reverse complement strand
ATGGTATGAACATAATATATCACGAGGACGTCGATGTATAGACAACGTTCTCTCAGGACATCAGAGAGTCGCAACATTATGTATCGACTGGTCGACTGTTCATGATTTCCATTGCGACATCCTTTTCTCCAGCGAGCAGCTGTAACTTTACATTGAGCACAACGCTCAAGAATTATAATTGAATCTGAAAATGTTTTTCGTTTTTCTGGAAAAAGAGCACGCTTTTTCTTTCTGGCTAAATAATTACATCAATTTTGTGACAATACCGGATGGGCATTCAAAACATTCAGCGGAGAAGAAGTATTTGCTTTAAAATCACAGTGAAAGCAATCAAAACATGGAACATGGTAGAATTGGGAAACAGTTGCTCTTGCATATGATTAAAGTTGAGAATCCAGATGTTATCTATGGTACAGTTCTATTTCGGCACAGTTCTATTTCGAAAGAGCGCCGAAAATGTGGAGAAAAAAATTCTCTATCGAATGGTATAAAATTCATATAGGGTTGTTTCAGGCAATGACCATGAAAAACCTGAAAAACTGAAGCTCTCAGTACTGAAAATTTGAATTTCCCTGTTTTGAGAAAAACTTTCTGAAGCAACCTTAATATCATTTGATAGAGAAACTTTTTCTCTAATTTGGTCTTAAGGTATGCTTCAGTCTACTTCAGTTGTGATTCTAATAAACGAATCTAATCAACAGCATTCATTTTTTCAGAAAAGTTGGCTGATCTGTCTTCTTCTAACTGCCTCTTCTTTTGTTTTTTGTTGTGATGTCTGGGCGTGTTTATTCACTTCTTCTTACATGCTCTGTGAGCACAGACAAGAAAAACTCACAATGAAACTACAACCTCCGGCGGGTGGAGTGATCTATAAAATAGCTGTAAAAAGAATTTATGAAAAATGTAAACTGTCCTGTCCGAACGGATTTCAATTCGATGAAGATCTAATTGTAGGAAATGTATGGCGGTCATATGATGATTCAGACATTAACATATGTTTTTGGACCTAGAATTTCTTTTGTTTTTTTTTTAAACTCCGAAATAAATTCCTTTTTTCAAGTTCAGTTTTGAGGTATTTGTTCTTTTTTCTGTTGTAACGAGGAGGGATTACTGCTGATGATGACCGTGTCCTTCCTCTCAAACCTTAGTTTTAGTGCAGTATTTCTCATCCGCTCCAGTAAGAACGGTCGAAAGCGGGAAACTTTAAATTTAAGATAATTATTTTGATTTTCAGAAAAGTCGATTGAAGGAGAAAAGGCAAAAGAAGGGCAAAAGAAGCAAACGAAGAATAAGTGGAATAGGCGAAGTAGCATGTTTTGATCTATTGTCGCAATGAGTACCTGAGCAGAATTACTGCAATTAAATTTTAAAAACTTTGGGGCTGCTCGTAAAAACCGAATGAAATCAGTAGAAACCGTAAACGTAAAATCCCAGCCCTGAAATATACGACGTCATATGTAGACAGAATGACCGATGAACACAACGACTGCTGTTTGTCTTCATGCCAGCCAGCTGCCCTTCTTCGTTGGCAATCTGCCAACCTCTCATGGGTCTTGCCGCGAAAACGACTCATTCAAACACTCACATCTCCCCTCCCTTCTACACTAACCTAACCGTTGTTCTCTCGAGAAACAGTATGAAAAATGCCTCGCTGCGGAAACTCGCCTAATCTAAAAGCCATAGACATTTTCCGATGTATTCTGAAATTCTTGATATCACCTATATGGTTCCTCGTTGAAGTGTCGGCATATCACACCCATATCTCTCAATTCAAAATGTCAAATCTTGCATATTGGCATTGTTCCTACTTTTCACTGTTTTTATTCATTTGTTTATATCCAGAAAACAAAAAAGAAGAGTATGATGTGTGCACAGTAATTACGGCTATCTTCATATTCTCTCAGTTTTTTCCATTGATTCAATGTTGTGGATCAGCAATATTGAGCTTATTCAAACCTATAGTCCAAAAAATGTCTCATATGATTTTTGGGCTTTTTGGAATGATTCTATCGATATGGTTGATGATGGGTTGTTTTATTGCATTTGAGTTCAAATTTCATTTCGAGGTGAGAAAACGTTTTTATTACTAAGAAAAACAACTGATATTCTTTTTATTTGTTTCTTCAATACAATGGCAATTGATATTCAAAAAGTAGTATTTTTGATTGCTTCGTATTTCCTGTTTGTCAAAAAAACTTACGAATATATATTTTTTACTTTAATAAATACCATAAGCTACGAAAACAACGCACATGCTCATGGAGCGTCCATAAAAGCAAGCGCGCTCTATTGAACATTATGAAAGTGGCGCATCATTAAAAGTTCTATAACTCCATATTCGATTAGACATATTATTTTTTTCGTTTTAGAAGAAAACATAAGGACAAACGAACTCCTTAATTTGCTAGAATTCTCAACAAAAAAAAAACGTAAAATTTGAGTTTCCTCCAGAAAAATCATATTTTTAGCAGTAGAGCGCACTTGCTTAATTGGATTCTGCAAAGAGCCCGTGACAACGTCTTTGTCCGGCTCGCGTTACGTTCAGTACGGAATTGATGAATTTATGGACTTTCTTGTTAAAAAATTTCTGTAAGTGTAGTAGACATGTGTGTATATATCAGAACGTCATAATGAGATATTTTGAAAATTTCTCAAAAAATTCAAATTGTTTTATGTACAATACGCGTCCGAAATCGGAAAAACTTTATTATCAAATCTCTCCCGACTGCATGCAGTCACATTACGTGTCGACGCTTTTTGAGCAGCTGCTGCGGTAGCTGCCCAAACTCAAACAAGATTGCCGTTTTACGGATTTTTGAGCGATTTTCAAAATATCTCATCATGAAATTCGGATATAGAGACCTGTCTACCGCAATTACAGAAATTATTGAACAAGGCCTTACTACACTTTAAAAAAAAGTATGCAATACATAGCTCCGTTTTCCGGTACTTCTCCGGCGGAGACCTCCCTTTGCAGAGAAAACAACTGAATTCTTGCAGGTAACCTTTTGCTTCTTCCTCTTGTCTATCCTGCTCTTGCTCTCCTCATACCTTTTATTTTGTAGTGCAATGACTACACTTTATGTCAGACTGCCATCCAGAAATCTACCCTTTTCTGGTATCAAATTACATGTGATCTTGTTTGGATTATTACATTTTTCGGTGGCAGTAGGAATAACTCAGCTCATGGTGAGTGTTAATTCAAAAAAAAGTGTTGGAATCGGTTTATTCGAAGATCCCAACACGACGAAAAATGTTATTGTAACTTTTGAAAAATTGCTTTGAAAACAAAAATTTCGGTTCAGTATACACATATGTTATATACAAGACTGCTCGCCGCGCCTTCGGCGCTGCAGCAGTCTTGTATTGTTCGCCGCTTCGCGGCTCATTTTCAAACAATGATGTTCGCGGCTTCGCCGCTCACTATTCAGAAAAAGGTCACGGTATTTTTTTTCAATCCGTGAATCCCTCACGCCAATCTTTTATTATAAGAATGAATTTTCGAAAAAGAAATCAAACAGGTTGAGTAGACTACCCTGGAACAGTTTAGAAAGTTCCAGAACTATCCAATTGTCAATTTTTTTTCTCATCCCCGCTACTTTCCTGCACTTCTATTTCTTGTTCATAAGTTTGTAGCAAGCAAAAGTGCACGTGAAAGTTGGATAACTTTCGATATTCTGAACAACCATCTCATTCTTCTGCCCCTCCGGATAACCCCGAAGAAGCGTTTCCAAAAATTTTAGTTATTCGACACACTCTTTCGAGAGTTCGAAACGACAGCTAACCTTGGGTAACTGGGTTAAAACCAAATTGAGAAGCGTGAGCGCGCCTTATACGTTTCCGCGTGTACCGACATCTCCCGGGTTCCGCCGCCCGCTATGTTTTGTGTGGGAGAAGACACCGCCCCTATTTCTCTGCATGTCTGCCCTTCAGAGCCCTATCTTAGCACAGGGCTCCAGAGAGCTCCAAATGAAAAATCAAAAAGACGGGCATCATCTCCGGTAAATTCTCTACCGAAATATGAAAAAATCATGGAAATCGGTCCAGTGGGAGGGGCGCTAGCGTGCGGCACATGCCCACAGACACACAGAAAGCGGTGATTGTTAATAGTAAAGATCGAAGTGTTTTTCCGATATCTATTGAAAAACCTTACAGTTCCAAATAGTTCGTTACTTTCTAAAGTTCGCTGAATCTCATTAGAGACTTTTTCGATCTGATAAATTAAAAAAATTAGTAGTTTTTTTTCTTTTTAATAAACCTATTTTTCCAGAACCGTTGGCCAATATTCCCAATGTTCATCATTTTTTCGTTTTTCCTCTGTTGTGATTTCTATTCATGCTTATTCGCTGATTGCTATATGCTCTGTGTGCACCGTGCATTCAAAAGTTCAATGAAAACGATACAGCCAATTGATGGGATTATTTATAAAGTGGCAGTTCGAAGAATCCATGTGGAGGCAAAGCAGCTTCCTCAGGATGGCTTCATGTTTGACGATGAGCTGCAAATTGATGACAAGTGGTTGGAATATAAAAAAGACAAAGAAAGCTTTTTCTGGTCTTGAATTTTTGTTGGAGAATGAAGATTATTTCTAGAAGAGCGTTATCCAAAAAACATTTTGAAGTAGGAGTGCATGCACTCTCATTCGGGACTCAATAGAATTTTACAAAGAATCTGCTAATTAAGCACAAATTCGGAACAGCATTTCAAAAAAATCGCTAAAGAATTCTGTCATCAAACCTTTTCGTCTATTGTTGATTCGGAATAGTTGTGTTATATGAATGACATAATTTTCAAACTAGTTTCATTTCTCTTTAGAAAATTACATTCAAAATTTCGCTACAGTTCTGCCCAGACGCAGCCTGAAAAATTATCTTTTTAGAAAACTCGAAATGCGCTTGCTTTGTTCAGCAAGTTAATGTGTCGATTGGATTCCGGTGTTTTTAGTAGACGGACTTTTCCGGTGAGAAAAAACAAAAGATTTCAGATTTCCGATTTATGGGACACTTTCCGTTTTTTTTCTGAGTCGTCGTCCAACTGTCATCGATTGCGTGCTCAACAATGCTTTTTTTTTATCTTGAAGGCACCGATTCTTTTATCGTCAATGTTACTTTTAGTAAATTTCAAATGAGTACAGTAATATCTTCAATCGTGATAATACCTTTCTGAAGCCTTAAAGGCGCAGCATGATTCTCACCACAGGAACAGTAGTATCCTGAATTGTGGTGAGACCTTTAGGAGCGCTTATCAGTTAAAAATAAAATCAATAAATTATTTTTTTTAAAGAACAAACAGAATGGAAGGAAATCATCACGTTGTTTGGTGGTACTTGTCCGGAAATTTGTCGGTGATACTTATGATGAAGCAGGACCGTACTGGTCGATGGAGTTCGATTATGTACATGAAAATAAAGAACGTCGGAATAAGCCTTAGATTCTGAAATATCTGGATAGTAAGATATGTTTCTTGTCACATTTCATTCAACTATGAGACTCTTGTTGAATAAATTGTGACATATCGCAGATGCTATGTAGGAAGTGCTATTATTCAATTTGCTATTTCAGCTCTTATGCTATGGATCAAGTGCTATTTTGCCAAATTTTTGCTCTGGTGCTATAGCACACATTAAAAGTGGTGAAAAAAACACTTGGTCCTTAGAGCTAAATTTTGGAAAATTGGCACATAGAACAAGATCGCACCATAGCAGTTGAGTATTTGGCAATACATTCTACTGTATGATTTTTTGAAATTCCTTGAGACCTCCAAGCGCCCTACATCTAAAACGTTAAAATCTGAGTAAAAGTTTGAAAAAAGTTTTGCCCGGATGGGGGTCGAACTCGCGATGAAAATTTTGAAACCCACATTATATCGATTGCGTCTTTTTGAAGGCCCAATCGATAGTATTCCATAATCCTACAGTAACCCGAGCTCCGCATGTTACAAAATCTCGGTTACCTATGACGCCATGCCAGATATGGTACCAAACGATTCAGGGGCACATAAGTTATTCAATGATAAGTGCTGGACAGACAGACACAAACACAAACAGACAGAGCTCACCGTTCAGTGTAAGAGAGATATCTTTCAGTATATACTGCGCCTTCAAAATGAACTACTCATCAAAAAACTATTTTTCAATATTCACGATTCATCCCAAGAGTTCTCAAATAAAAAGTTCTCTTTAAAGTAATTGATATCATTTTTCAGGTGCAATACGAGCAGGTGGCAACATTCTCGACGTTGGCACAGTCGACAGTTTCGACGGTGGCTCAGCCGACATTTTCGACTTGGACAACACTGTCTTCTTCACACCGTCTGGAGCATGAGCCGGTTCCTTTGAGGCACCAAACTTCGAAGTGGGAGGTTGAACTGCACTCTCTTTACTTATAACATTTCTTCCATTGGGCCCTTTCACAATGTCACGCCCCTTCAGTAACCTATTTCTCGTTCGTTTCGCCTGCTCCATTTTCGATTGAGTGGGAGCAGCGTCACCGACAGTCGAAGTAGTCGAAGTTCCCGATACGGATTGAGTGGCGGTGGCGGCTGTGTTGTTGGCTCCAGTTGTTATCGGAGTTTTTCCAGCATCTGTCGTCGTGGATGTTGTGGATATCGATGTGACGCTGTCTTCCAAATGCTGGCCTTCACTGTCATCTCCAAAGACTTCATCTTCTACCACTGGGACAATCTTTTGTGCCATACCGAGAAGAAAATTACGAGCGAGGCATTCGGGAAGAAAACGGAATGGGGCCACCGTCCATCTTCCGGTTTTTCCTTCCACTCGTTCTTTCTTCCATTCTCTCTTCGTCATCTGCAAAAATAAGCAAAGTTTAAAGGCGCATAGTGGGTTTCACTATAACAAGGAAAGAAACAGCAACATTGTCTATGCCTTCTCCTCTCATTCAACGTACAACCTCAGCGGCGCAGCGGTTAACGCTATTGTTTTCAAAATTTCCATCGCGGGTTCGACCCCCATCGGGGCAAAACTTTTTTTCAATGTTTTTTCTCAGAATTTGAACATTCCAGATGATGATAAGGCGCTTTGAGATCTCAAAGTATTCCAAAAAAACCTTGCGCTATATCTCAATTACTATGGTGTGATCTTGAGCTATGTATCAATTTCCGAAAACTCGTAGCACCAGAGCCCGAAAACATGGCGAAATAGCACCTGAGATATAGCACTTCAGTGACTATCAAATGTGTTTTCGTGGCAAGACCCAACTTCTCTCAATCTTTTGGTTGGAAAACATTGGGACAAAAACATACGTCACTATCCGGGTAATAAAGAATCCAAGGCTTATTCTGACGTTCTCTATCTTCGTGCACATAATTCCACTCCATCGACCAGTACGGCCCTGCTTCCCAATAAGTATCACCGGTTATTTTATCCGGACAAGTACCACCGAACAACGTGATGATTTCTTTCCATTCTGCTTGTGCTTCAAAAAAAAAGTTTTTTCGATTTTATTTTTGACATATATTTTTTAAAGCGCTCCTGAAGGTCTCACCACGCTCATGATACTACTGTTTTTGGGGTGAGACTCATGGTGCGCCTTTAATGTAAACTCCACTTACCCTTCAACGCCTTCTTGTCCTTGGTGGGCAAGAAATGAATCTTAACTTCCGACAACAATGGGGGCAGCATTCGGTGAATACGCGTCTTCAAGAAATAAACCGCATTCGTATGAGTCTGACCATTGTAATGTGTGTTATGAAGGTAGCAATCGTAATCCTCATCCATATATTTCTTTGCGTCTTTGGGATAGTCCGTCAGACGGTAAAACCAATCTACAGAAACGAGGTTGGCGGCGCTGAAAATCGTATTTGAACAAGTTTTGAAGCGACGCGGTTCGTTTGGCGCGGGCTCTAATTGGGCCCTTAGATGACAAAGAAAGAATGGCAATGGAGCGCGTTTGCACTCACCATCCTAACAACTTGAACGTCATCAAATTGTCATCAGACATTTTTAACGTGTTCTCATCGTACTCCATATCGTCCGGTACAATAATATGAGTGAATTCATTCAAATCCATTCCTGGTTTATATCCCCATTTCGTGTTCCTTTTGATTCGAAGTGGCAGCTTTCTTCGCAGTCTCTTCGGGAATTGTTTATTGTCGAACACCAATATATTCCATGGACGGGGTATTGAAGGAAGGGTTCCTGAAGGTTAAAAAATTGTATTCAAACTCCCGCCCATAATAGAATTAGGGGTTGGCATTAGAGCGCACACTGGTTGTCGAAGTGTCCGTTTTAAGCAAGTGCGCTCCACTCAAATTGCGGTTTAAATAAATAAATAAATATTTAAATAAATAAATAAAAAAGTTTATGCCACTTTTTTCACATTTTTCGATTTTCTTATCACCAGTTCGGCGGTGTCTCACCACGAAAATGGGAGTCAAGACAAAGATAAGAATGAGTGCTACCGTAAGATTTTCAGGGAAAATTTTGTATCAAATTTATCGATTTTCACCAACTTTCAATCAGAAAATTTTTTCTCCGTTTTTTGTGATTTTTTTCCGAAAAAATGATTTGATTCCAATCAATTTTAAAGTATACGGTAAAAAAATCTGATAAAAAATTATTTTCCGTAATAATCAGAATTTTTCGATTTTCTGGATGTTTTCTAATAGCTTTTTCAAAATCTATAATCCTATGCTTATTACTCTGTTTTGCGTCGAAAGCAGTTAGAAATTCTATCGATGTTTTTGAATTACCTCCCAAAATCGGGATAATTACAGCAGAGCGCGCTTACTTGAAATAAACACAGGCGGGTACAACGGGTCATCCCAATATTATCGTAGAAAATCGGTTAAAACTGATGAAACTCGGAAAAAACTAAAAATTTTCAAAATTTCTTACGGTAGTTTTCGTGGTAAAATATAGGGGCCGTCAAGTTGTGGGATCATCGGTCATTTTTTTTACGTACTATCTAAGAGACTCCAATAGTACAACATCAAAAAATCGTGGAGATTACTGTAGGATTACGGTAGTTACAGTTCTACGAAAACAACACGACAAGCCCTAGATAGATGATTTTCCAGAAACTTCCAGAAATTTCCGGAAACGTCAAAACAGGTAGTTATTTTGGCGGGAAATCAAAATTTCAAATTTTCAAAATTTTTGACACTTCCCTGCCCAACGATTAAAAATGGGTTTGCATGGCAAGAGCATGGCGAATTAACTTAGGCCTAAGTTTATCAATAGAACATTCATTCTGTCATCCCCCATACGTATCTGCGTGTGGACACCCTGCAAGGCCATATGAGCGCATCAAAACAACTCACTCCACGGTTGGTTTCCCGTCTTCCACAACGCATGATACTCATTAAACAGCTCCGCTTGTCCAAGTTCGTCTGCCCATATGTCCGCACTGTCTTCAGTATGGTCATTAATCTCCTTATCTGCACCAGCCTCAAGAATTGACCCAGTATCTTGATTCAGTCTTTCACCGGAGCTTCCCTCCTCGTTTTGGTTGTTTTCTGTAGTATTACCACCAGGGGTATCTGTTGGTGGGTCTTTTTCAAAGAACTGTAAACAAATTCAATTCTACCATTATTATCCTCATGTGATCCAACAAACCGAAATCGCCATAATACATGCATTAATAGCCAGAGAAAAGACGAGAGGCAGAATGAAGATGTCATGGGAGTCGAATTTTACGACAAGGAATGGTCCACTAATAATAATTGATACGACAGTTACGATCGGTGCCTCAATTTTCAATTTAACACCATCCGGGTATCTTTTGAACCAAGTCTTCTTGCTTAACGGGATATCTTTCGGTTTCAGAATAGCCAAAGAAATTCTCGTAAGCTGCTCGCATGTGACTGAAATTTTTCATGAATAAAGTTTTGATTTTTCCTTGTCATGTTTCTTTGACTGGAGAATATCACATTCTAGTTGGAATGGTTTTATTTGTTTTTGGTGTTGTATAATTTTAGTCTTGATGATTTTCTTCCATTTAATTTCACTCGGTAGTGATAAAAAAGGTCATGGATTGATTTTTATGAATAAGACTAGACTACAGTTGAGGACCTAATGTGCTGTGATGCAACTTTTCAAACGGTTTTTTTTTGAAAATGAAACACGCAAAATTTTTCAGTTTTTCTTTCACGAGAGCGAGAGGGAAGTATTTTGACCCGGGGTCAACGTAGAAAAAAAATCTCAAAAAAAACTTTGAAAAAATAGCTTCGATCACATGTTAAGGGAATTCCTCGGAAATATATTGTTTTTTGAACGAGTTAAATACTGGAATTATTCAGCAAAAAATAGGCTCAAAAAAGACTCACAGAAGCAGTAAATGAGACTGATTTTAACCGATAGCTCCATAACATCCTCATGATACTGCAGTTGTTGTAACGTCCATGATACTAACGAAATCAAGAGAAGGAGAATGTGAAAGATTGATGGCCACAAAAACTAAAAAAAAAACGATTAGGAGCAAAACATACTTTGAATGGTTTTATACGTTGCTCATTTTTCCAATTATCGTAACGAGAATTCGACAGACTAATAAATTGGAGAAAAACACCCTGAAAACTATATTTGTCGACTGATGATACTTTTTTTTTGAAAACTCACCCGAACGCATTGATGTTTCTCATCTCCAGTGTCTCTGAAAGGAAACACACTGTTGTGGTTGGTCTTTTGGGAGAATTTTTGATTGCTGATGCGAAACACTGAATCACTGCATTTTGCATCATAACTGCAGCAGTGATAACAAAGACTATCAGTAACTTCTTTCGTTTCGGCACTGAAAGTTGTAGTTGTGATACGTTCAGATTATTACAAAATAAGATATTCAAATGGTAGACTACAGACTACGAACCATAACACTTTTATATAACAGAGTAGTGCAAAACTCCATACCTCACGAAACATTTCTAAGAAGCGGATTCGAACAATGTAGATTTTTTTGTTGGGAAAGTTTGATTTTTCACTGAAAACTCATCAAAACCATGTAAAATGCTTCAAAATCCCAAAACTACTGTTTTAATGCTCAATTTAAACCTGGAGCACAAAATTTGGGCATATGTATTTGATGTTTCGACTTTCGCGGTAAATATCCGGGACTTGAAGCATCAGGTTCAATATTTCAATTTTTATAGAGACTTTAATACAGAGACTAGAGACTACAAAGACTACAAACTAGACTTCAAAAGCTACAATAGCCCTAATCGGGGCATAGGAAATATTGGCTCCGGGACATTTCGAAACCGGACATTTCGAAACCGGGACATTTCGAAACCGGGACATTTCGAAACCGGGACATTTCGAAACCGGGACGTTTCGAAACCGGCGATTTTAATTGATTTTTAGGCAAATTTGAGCAAAAAAAGTTCAACTTTTTTTCTGAAGATAATTGAAGTTTTATATTTGCTCAGATTTACCGAAAAATCAATTAAAATCGCCGGTTTCGAAATGCCCGGGTTTGGAAATGTCGCGGAGTCGGAAATTTGAAGACTACAAACTGCTGAGAATGCAAACTATAGGCTATAAACTACATAAACTACAAACTATAGGGACTAGGAACTATACGACTACAAAGACTACAAACTACATAATCTGGACACACTATGGGCAAAGAAAATCTTTCGTGTTTGGCAGAACACAGTAGAACCGTCTAGAATCTAAATATCCTTCGAAAATGCGTCTCAGCACTGTGTAGTTTGTAGTTTGTAAAGCATCGGTGGATAGCGATTGACCATAGTTTGTGGGTTCATTTGGATATTACCTTCAGTTGGTTCTGCTGCTTCTGCTGGTTCCATAACTCTATCATTTGCTATCCGTTGCATTGGAATTCCTAAAACAAAAACTTTCAATAAAGAACTCTGAAAAAAGGCTAAACGCTGAAAACTACAAACTTCGAAACAAAAACTATATAATTTAAAAAGCAAACTACAAAAGTTTAAACTACAAACTAAAAACTAATATTTAATTTTTGATTGAAAAAAATAAACAAAATTTTTTTGCCGAAATTTATTATTGAAGTCGCGGAGGTACGGTAATATAGGCTGCCATAGATCTGCATCGAAAATTCACTTACCACCTGTATTTTCTTCTAACCTTGCCTCATTTCTGTCATTTTCCAGCCACCACATAAATAAACAAACAATAGCAGCGATGAGTAACAGGAGAGTGAGACCACCGATAATACAGTACAAGCCGCTGAAGTTTAGATATTAGGGTATTAAAATAAAAAAAAGAAACTCACTTTGCTTCGCATAATGTTGGTTTCCGACCACCTTTCTTGTCATTGTCTTCGCTTTGGAATAACTCCTCCAACTCATCCTCCAGACTCTTCAGAACCTGTGGCATCTTGGTGAATCCGACATACGACAACTTGAAGTCTGTCGACACAGGCCTTTCCAATTTGGCGAATGCTTCTTCGAGATCCTTCCACGATCCAGAATCTGAGAACTCCATGAGGGATCTTCGATAGTCTTGGAGTTGAATGGGTGTTGTGGTGATGGGCGATGTACTAATTGAAGTGTAGACTTGACGGATTTCCTCAAAAGAACCTCCATCTCCAGTCAATGGAATTTTCGCGAGAGCCTTCTTGATACCAGCTTGAAGAGTGGTCAGTGTGGCCTTCAATCCATCGAATCCATTCCAGACACCTTCAAATTTCTTTTTCAACTCCAGATCACTCTCCACCTTCTTCTTCGCAATTTCCCCTCTCTTCAAAATTGTCTCAATCGCCTTATCACTTCTATGAATCTCTTCCATCACTTCTAGACTTCTGAATGAGGATGCAGCGTCCAGAAGATTCTGTGGATTACTTGTTTCGAATTGTACCGGCGACTTATCATCATCATCATCTTTTGTTTCTCTTGATTTGAGTTGCTTCAGCCCGACACTTACTTTTGGAATAGAGTCAACTAGAGGTTTGAGGTGGCTGATATCCGATTGCGTTTTGACGAGAGTAATCAAAGGTGGTACATCATTCAGACTCGTGAGTTCAGCTGGCTTAAAGGAAAATAGTGCATTACATTCGGGTTTAGCAATGTTAATGCCTCCCAACCACGCTTGAACTTTTTCAACGTTTTCTTTCGCTTCCGAAACTTTGGTAACGGCATCGATGAAGGTTTGGTCTCTTTTCAGTTTCGAGAATACATCTTTCGACAAGCCTTCAAGGAGTTTAGCTGTATCGTCCAACACTTGTCTACCCGTGCTATTCACCCAAGCTTCGAATTTCGTCAGAGTTTCTGTTTTATGTGCTGAAATCTTCGTTTGCAAGCCATCCAGTTTGTTAACTGTTTCCTTTGTTTTCGTTTTTTCCAAAATGCTGCCAATGTCGGTGACGCCTCTGACGAAAACTTTCAAACTCTCAGATAAATCACTTATTCCAGGCAATAGTGATGGGTCTTCTTCTGGTGGAATGACTAGACATGATGCCAATTTTTTCGGATTAAACTTATCGTTTATCTCAAAATTTTGTTGAACTGCTCCAACCAAATCGGCAATCCTCGATATCCTTTCAGGCATTTCAACTTTGAACCACGCAGTCATATTGTTGTTAATTGGCTGGAATTTCTGAGCAAGATCCTTGAAGTTCAGAAGAGCATTGGAGAGGGGTCCCAATGTAGTTCCATTGTTAAGTAGTTGCCTCATCCATTCTGTTTGCCAATCAGCTTCAACTTTCGATAAGTTCCGGTCTTTGAGAAATGCAATTCCAATAGGTACACCTGGAGGACCTTGACTGAATGCTTGAATGATGACGTTCAGCTGATTGATGCTTTGTTTCAAAGACTCGAAGTTCACACCGTCCGACATATGATTTACCGATTCCAATATGATGTCTGTTTCTTGAAGAAGATTCGAAAGAGCAGTGAAATCATCAATTTTCATTTTGACTTTTTCAGCAGCTTCAACTCCTTGTATCAAAGTGTCCAGGTTACCCGTGTCTTCTTTAATTGTTTTCACCGATTTTGAAATTTGGGTAAGGAAGGCGGTAAGGAGATTCAGAGCGTGTTGAAAATCCATAACTTCTACTTCTCTCAGTTGTGATTTTCCAATCCTTCTCAGGCTTCTAATAGCAGCTTTCCCAAAATCGTAGCTCAGCTGTCGAATGAAACCATACTTCTCGAGACCTTCTCTGATATAAATAGGAAGCGTTTTACGGTTCACGGATTCAACCAAATGATTCCTCATTTCTCCAGTAATCTCTCCCACGGCCTTCATCTTTTCCTCAATTGCAACAACGTCGACTTTCTTCTTTCCATCAATACTGTCAGCTTTAATGTTAGCTTCGAGTTTTGCCAGGGAACCAGACAATCCATTAACTTTCAGAGAGGATATCTTGTCAATGACAGTTTTATCCTTCAAATTCCAAACTCCTGCTATGACATCAGAATAGTCTATCTTGTTGTTGGCAAGTTGGTTTTGTAGATAGAGTGCGTTGAATGTCCTTCCGAGCATCATGTGTCTTTGCACTACTTCTGGTATCGTGGACTCTGAAAGAAATGAGTTCATAATAATCTCTTACGCGGCGCCTCCTTCTCTCGCTTTCATCTACCCCCTCAGAAATCGGCCTGCGCTGCGCCTTCGTGGCCTAGTGGGTAACGCAGCTGCCCACGAAACTACCAGCGGGGGTTCAGACCCGCATGCCTCAATTTCACTGTTTTTAGTTTTTTTCTTTTTCGGAAAATGTTTCAAAAAGGTGTTTTTATGCATATACCAGTTTTCGAGAAATTCGGACAGAATTTGTTCTCTTCTAAAAACACCCCACGAGAGGTTGAACTTGTGTCAAAGTTTTGACATGCGCCTTTAAAGCTCGGCCCAAATCCAAAAGATAAGTTTCTACTCACTTTTCTGGCTATTAACAGGTGCCATTGTCGCCGTTATCCCTGGTGTCTTTGCAGGTGTATTGATGGGAGGATTGGCTGGTAGGTTCACTGGTATTTTTGTTACTTCTGCTGCTCTTTCGAATCTATTCAATAGATTATCATCATGATGTTGAACGTAGTGATGTTCGCATGCAATCATTGGAATGATCACCAAAACAACGAACTTGAAATGCATCATGCTGCAAAAAAGACTTTTGTTCTGGAAAAGTATTGGAAAAAACTCACATCGTAGAACTTCAAATTACTTGAAATTTGCTACGAAACGATGATTTCTTGTTGGTCTTCGTAAAAATAACCAAAATTACTGAACTTGTCGATTCTGCAAAAAACGATTTTTGCTTTGAAAACTATAATTTAAACTAACCTTTTGGGAATTGAATTTGTTTAGGCAAAACTAAACAGGAACTGAAATTTCCTATCGAAAATTTTGAAAATTTGAAGAACCGCGTAAACTAGATTTCGAAGGTCGGGGTCAAATAGTACGGTAGGTTTCTGTAGTCCACGTATGAAAACTCGGGAAAATTTTCAATTTTTTCTAGAAAAATGGTGAAATCCTAGGAGAACTTTTCGTGGAATTCCAGCCTGCCACGCCCACTTTCAGTCCGGAAACTATAATTTTTCTTCGAAAAAAAAATATCGAGGCCTAGTTTTTTTTTAAAATCAATTGAGGAAAATTTTTGAAGCATTGTACAGTTTTCCTTTTTTCTTTTATACTTCTATTTCTCAGCATTTTTCTCGTTTCAGTCATCAAATTTGTCATTACGAACAGTTTCCATCGATACATTTTTGTGAGAACCGTTTTGATCTACAGTATCGGCGGGAGCGCGGAGAATTCGATGGTTTTGTCAGGGTTCTTCTCGATTTTTTCTCATTTCAACCGCTGTTTGACTTATCAAGTAGTCGTTTCTTTCATTTCACTTGCACCATTTGGTCGATTTATATCTGATCATGAGCAGCCTTCCTCGATTTCATTCACTTTTTCCCACCTGACTTTGTGGGCAAATACTCAACTGCTATTGGGGTGATCAACTGCTATATTTGACTCTTCTGCTATAGATCAACAGCTATTTTCGTCTGTTTTGTTGTCTGCTATTGAGGTGATCAACTGCTATATTTGACTCTTCTGCTATAGATCAACAGCTATTTTCGTCTGTTTCGTTGATCCATAGCAGAAGAGCCAAATATAGCAGTTGAGACACTAGCAGTTGATCCCCCCAAAGCAGATGAGTATCTACCGACTTTTTGAAATTTCGCTCTTTTCCTCTTGAGTTTTTCATCTTTTTCTCACTATCTTCCCGCTAAACCCATTCAATTTTGTTCAATTTTCAGGAAAAACGACGTGAGCGGGAAACGTGGCACCGCCTGTGGCGTGGCCAAGGAAAAACGAAAGAATGGCGATCACAGGTAAATATTCAGTTCAGTTTTTCGCTCTCTTTGTTGTTCTTTTCCAGGAAAATCGACTGCCAATCAGTACAACAATTCATTTTGGTTTTACGAGTACAGGTAAGGTTTGGTACATACTCAACTGCTATGTTCGGCTTTTTTGCTATGGCGCAACTGCTATTTGTGTCACTTTTTATGTCACTACTGCTATGGTTATAGCAGTTGATTTATAGCAGAAGAGCCAAATATAGCAGTTGAGACACTAGCACTCACAACATAGCATTTGATCACCCCCATAGCAGTTGAGAAATAGTAGTAGAGACAAATAGCAAATGAGTATCTACCAACTTTCTGAGTTTTCGCTCTTTTCCTCTTGAGTTTTTCATCTTTTTCCCACTATTTTCTCGCTAAATTTATTCAATTTTGTTCAATTTTCAGAAAAAATGACGTGAACGGGTCAGCACTGGAAACGTGGCACCGTCTGTGACGTGGCCATGAAAAAAAGAAAGGATGGCGACCACAGGTAAATATTCAGTTCAGTGTTTCGCTCTCTTTGTCGTTGTTTTTCAGAAAAATCGACTGCCAAGCAGTACAACAATTCATTGTGGTTTTTCGAGTACATGTAAGATTTCGAAAGGCTTATGTGTTCTCTTTTTCCAATTTTCAGGTAATTTCGTGGGAAATGGAGCTTCGGAAGCTGCAGAAGATTTCGTCGATATATTGGTGGATGCGATGAATTCTGGAGCCACGTGGAATGGAGCATCGGGATTATGATTCCATTTTTTTTTGAAAAAGTAATGGTTGAGTAAGCTTTCTGCTAATGTTTCGTGCTTTGTTTCCCAGTTTTTCAGCAGGTTTGAAAGTGGTAGCTTCAGAGGGAAGTCATGGCGATTCGGGAGAGGAGATATCGATGGTGGCGTGGATTAGGAGCCACGTGAAATGGAGACAATGATGATGGGCGGAGCTAGAGCAGCACCGGCGACTCTGGAGGTGTTTGCTTGTGTTTAGCAAGGGAAGATCAAGTTGCTCAGAACTCAGCAAGCGAACAACAATTCGGCAAATCGTCGTTTTTTCGGGCAGCTTGCCGGATTTTCAGGCGAATACTAAACTGCTATTTATCTCTACTGCTATTTTTCAACTGCTATGAGAGGGATCAACTGCTATTGTCTCAACTGCTATATTTGGCTCTTCTGCTATGGATAAACTGCTATTTTCGCTACTTTTGATGTCTCAGCTGCTATGGCTATTTTCTCAACTGCTATGTCTATGCCTATAGCGGTTGATCCATAGCAGAAGAACCAAGTATAGCAATTGAGACACTAGCAGTCACGACATAGCAGTTGATCACTCCTATAGCAGTTGAGATATAGTAGTAGAGATACATAGCTATTGAGTATCTACCGGATTGACTACCTGATTTTCTACCAACTTGCCTTTTCTGCTAGCTCTCAAGAAGCGGCAAATATCATTGTACCTGGCCAGTATTGTCTATCTTTAGTTTTTTTGATGAGAAACCTTAGCTGTTTTTTTTCATAGAATTTCAAATAATTTCAACTAATCAAAATTGTATTGATTAATCGTGTTAACTTTTCTGTTTTCAGGGTTTCTGGTGCGACGGAGTCGGACATTGAAGAGCAGCAGTGATGAGGCGTTGGCTGAGGATGTCCTATGAGGAGAAGAACTTTTATAATATCTGATCATCAGCAGCCTTCCTTGATTTTCATTCAACTTTTCCCACCTGACTTTCTGAAATTTCGCTCATTTCTTTTTGAGTTCTTCAACTTCTTCCCACTATCTTCCCCCTAAATTCATTCAATTTTGTTCAATTTTCAGAAAAATTGACGTGAACGGGTCAGCACGGAAAACGTGGCACCGCCTATGACGTGGCCAGGAAAAAAGGAAGAATGGCGATCAGAGGTAAGTATTTAGTTCAGTTTTTCGCTCTCTTTGTTGTTCTTATTCAGGAAAATCGACTGCCAAACAGTACAACAATTCATTTTGGTTTTACGAGTACAGGTAAGGTTTCGATAGGTTTATACCAGTCGGTGGCGCCGCCTACGGCGGCTCACCTCCTTTTAGTTCGTCGCTGCGCTCCTCAATGGGGGGTTATTTGCAATGCTCAATCCCTTTTTATCGTTGGGCCGTGATGCACCTAAGCTTTCTTCTGAAGTGCCAAACATTTTGAAAATTTGAATTCCCGCCAAAAAATTTGGAAGTTTGAATTCACGCCAAAAATATTGAAAACTTGAATTCCCGCTAAAAATTACACGTTTTGAAGTTTCTGGAAATTTCTAGAAGTTTCTGGAAGGTATATCATCAAGAGCTTGCCAGTTGAGTTTTCGGAGTACCGTAACTACCGTAATCCTACAGTAATCTCCACCATTTTTAGTTGGTGTACTATTGGGGTCCCTTAGATAGTACATGCAAAAAATGGAACAATTCTGAGCACTTTGAACCCGTTTTCTAGCTATTGTTGAGTCATCTGGTTACTGTAGCTACCGTAATCCTACAGTAACCCATGCTCCAAACTTTATAGAATTGAAGCGCTCGGTGACCCATGACTACATGCCAAATATGGTAGAAAACGATCGAGGGGTACAAAAGTTATTCAGTGATAAGCGCTGGACACACACACACACACAGACACACAGAGCTATTCCTTTAGTATATAGAAGAGATGCTCTCTTTTCCCCAATTTTCAGGTGATTTTGTGGGAGATGGAGCTTCGGAAGATGCAGGAGACTTCCTCAATGGATTGGTGGATGCGATGGATTCTGGAGCCACGTGGATTGAAAGCAAAGGATGATTTGGCTAGAAGAATTAGAGAATTTGGATTTTGGTTATTTTTTCTGAAAGATTGGTGATTGAGTAAGTTTTCTGCTACTTTATCGTGCTTTGTTTCCCAGTTTTTCAGCAGATATCGATGGTGGCGTGGATTTGGAGCCACGTGGTTTTTTGCTTGTGTTTGGCAAGGGAAGATAAAAGTTGCTCAGTACTCAGCAAGCAAACAACGATTCGGCAAATCGTCGTTTTTTGGATAGCTTACCGGATATTCTGGCAACTTGCCTATTTTCGGAAAACTTGCCGTTTCTGCTATTATGGCAATCAGTGTAAAAGCAAGTGCTGGCCGAAGACACGACAACTTGACGGCCCCGACATCTCACCACGAAAACTACCGTACAAGTTTAGTTGCTACCGTAAGAAATTTCGAAAATGTTCTTTCACTTACGAGTTTCGTCAACTTTAATCGATTTTCAACGAATATTTGTCTTTTTTTTTCTGAGGAAGAGCTAAAAAAACAATTGGAAGTCGATGGAAACTGATGAAATTTGATAAATCTTGCGGTAGAAATTAAATTTGTACGGTAGTTTTCGTTGTGAAATATTGGGACCGTCAAGCTGTCGGATTTTTGGCCAGCACTTGGCTTTTTTCCTGATTCGGTTCCGTTTAGAGGTATTTTCTTGCTTTTTTCTGTCGTAACGAGGAAGGATTACTGCTGATGATGACCGTGTCCTTCTTCTCAAACCTTAGTTTTGATGCATTATCCGCTCCAGTAAGAACGGTCGAAAGCGGGAAACTCTAAACTTCAAAATAATTATTTTGATTTTCAGAGAAGTAGATCGAAGGTGAAGAAGCGAGAGAAAAAGACGAAGAAGAAGTGGAGAACTTGAAGATTCAACGAGTGAATATACCAATGTAGAGGCAGATTTGATGGCGAAATGAAGAGTCGAAAAGTGATTTTTGGATGCTAATTTGAAGGAGAAACAAAATCTGGAATAACGAATATAACCACATTCTCACAGACGTTTGTTTTCTTTCAGCAAATTGTTCATTCTAAAAATCTGCTAATTTGCTAGATTTTTCTCTTTCATCTCTAATTGTCGTAACCATTTTTTCTCGAGGGGTTACTGCTGATGAGACCGTGCCCTTCTTCTTTTTTTTTCAATGTTCACTCCCAAATCACTTATTTTCTGCTCCAGTAAAAGCGGTCGAAAGCAGAGAATAAGAAAATCTTAATGCAAAAATAATGATTTTTAGTTTCAGATGGACGAGCCTTCAACTTTGCACGTGCATTTGTCGGAATCCCTCATCTAATCGAGTCTAAGCTTCGAGATTTCTCTTCTATTTTAAACCATTCGTGCCAAACCCCAAGCCGAATTTCGGGGGTGGACCCCCGAAACCAAGAGCCACACGCCGTGGCACCGGTTAGTAGTAGTAGCAGACCGGTGGTGAAGGGTTAGACTACTTTCACAAGAACGACTTTCGTGCGTTTCCAAGTTTCTTGCGACTTAGTTGGTGTTTCAAATCCAAGACAGTGATCGTTGATCAACGATTTATTTGAATATAATATTTCGGTATTGGAGCTAGTGCGAAAAGCACCAGCTCCACCGAGTGAGAAAAACCAGAATGAAAGATCTAAATCCAAAACTAAGGAAAGCGTAAACAACTGAGGGATGAACAATAATAAATCAATGTGAGTAATTGATATTGAGCTTTTCTTCTAGCATGTTCCTATGACACTACAAAGACTACAAGATCGCAGAAACTACAATAAGCCTCATCAGAGGGTGTGGTTAAGGAGCATGTGTGGACTACAAACAACAAACGGCAGAGACTAACAACAGACCTGATAAGCTAAGGTAAATATCATCTAGGGGCGGGTTCAGGCACGCTTCGGGACTACAAGCTACATAGACTACAAGCAACAAAGACTACAAAAGTTACCATAATCCTCGTCGGAGCTGGGTTAAGAAGACCTTTGGGGACCACAAGCTACACAGACTACAAACTACAAAGCAAATAAATTGGCGAGCTTCTGGTTCCCTACCTGAAGGACAGTAAACTTAACGAGGTCAGTGTTGGTTATTTGAATGTGAGCAACGGTGTTCCCTCCGGTAAGACCGTTGAGAATTGGATATTTATTGGATATGAATTGAATTTGATCAAAGTGTTTTTCAAAACTTGGAAAAGTATACTGTATTCATGCGATAAATAAACATTTTTTATAAAATTAATTGCCGTAAAATTATCAAAATATCTATATTTAACACCAAAAACATTTCTCTTCTAATGGATCTTCTTCGTCTTCAATATTCCATTTTTCATCCACCCGTAATTCATCATCAAACTCAAATCCATCGGGTAATTCAATCTGAGATTTTTTGTTCATCTCATAAACTCTCCGAACGACCACGTTGTGAATGATTCCATCGATTGGTTCCACTGTCTTCATTTCGTATTTGTTTTTCCGGTGCTCACAGAGCATATAGGACTCCGTGAATACGCACGCCCAAGCATCACAACAGAAAACGAAGGAGGAAGCGATGAGAAGTAGACAGATTGGCCAGTTTTTCTGGAAACAAAAAACTGGTTAAAGTAGTGGGACGGAAGTCGGAAGTGAATTTTCTTACAAGGCAAGTACTTGGCGGAGCAGCTCAAGAACCTTCCGCAATGTTGTGGGTAGACTAATTCAACCCTGCTGAATCCATTTCTAAACAAAATCGGCAATAATTCGGTGAGCCTTCCTTCTGTGAGCAGCACTTTGAGCTCCAACTGAGGCTGCCGCGCAGCGGCAGTGGGCACGGGTAGTGTCCGAGAGGGTGTGTTGTAAATTTATAATGTTGTAAAACATGATCTAGAATGCTTTAGGAACGGCCGAAAATGAAAAACAAAAAGTTTAAAAGAAGTTTACGTGAGGCCACAAAACCACATCTCGCTCACTATCCGCGCCCACTCCCGCTGCGCCGCACCCTCAGTTGGAGCTCAAAGTGCTGCTCACAGAAGGATATTGCCGGTTTTTATTTCAGAAATGGATTCAGAAGGGTCGAATTAGTCTGCCCACAAATTTGTGGGAGGTTCTTAAGCTGATCCGCCAATTACTTCCCTTGTTAGACGGAAGTCGGAAATCGGAATTCCGGGCAACTCTGACCGACGTCGATTAAGGTTGCTCTTTCTGAAAAGAGAATACCCACTCACCATCAATTGAACAGTAGCAACTGAAACACTTAAATGCAATAATCCAAACAAGATCACATAAAGTTTAATGCCGGAAAATGGTCGATTTTCAGATGGGATTCTCACATAAAGAGTTGTCATGGCATTACAGAACATATGATAAGAGAAGCATAATGTTGTGATAGATGAAATGAAGACAAAAGTCGCAATCTGAAAACATGATTCTTGAACAAGCTTTTGGAAAAACTCAAAATAACACAAAACTCATATTGAAAAGCAATGGACGTCCCAAACATTGTCCATACTGATAGAATCATTCCAAACAGTCCATATATCATATGCGACATTTTCTGTACTCTTGGCTTACAGAAAATAATAAAACGCTGGTGACCTTTGAGAGTAATCGCAAATAAATACATGAAAATGAAGTAAATAAACAAAATCCATCCCACATCGGGGTTTTTCAAATTCGTTAGGAAAAACCAAAAAAACGAGTAGAGCGGAATAACACAGCAATGAAAAAATGCAAGATTCGCCGTCAAGAATTGTGAGAGATGGGTGTAATATGAGCATAATTCAATTATTAACCATATTGGATTGATTAAAAATTTAAGAATCGGTCTCAACACGTCGAACCATCCCCAGCGAGGCGATGAACGGGATCGCGGCATTTTTCTAAATGAGTTTTACCCTCCGCCTAATGCGATTCAAAAACATCTGGCCCATCACACAATGCGCGTCAGCATTGGTCCTACAAACAGCGGACCTCTTTGCCCCCTCCTTTCTCGTCCCGAAATCAATAGAATATGCCGCGTAGTTCCGATTCGGAAGTTTGGAGCAACAAAGACTATTGTAGAGCAGGCCTGAAGTTTCTAGTCTCACCAATATGGTGGGGTGTTGAGATGGCGTCATGGTATACCCATACTTCCCAGTTCTTACTCACCAACCTCGCTTTTTTCATTCTGCTCTGGTTACTCCAGTGTACGGAGAGAAAGCTGTTGTGGACTATAGTTTCGAGTACTACGCGCCGGCTACGGCAAATATGATTATGCTAGGCTCCCTTTTTATCTATGCGATTGTTCTTTTGAACTGTCGAAATTTGGCAAAGCTGGTGAAACCGGTTGTTCAAAACATGACTCATATGATTGTTGGATTGTTTGGAATGATTCTATCAGTATGGTCAATGATGGCGTCTTTTATCATGATGGACTTCAAGTTTGATTTAGCTGTAAGTTGTTTTTGTTTTCATAAGAATTTGTCTAAACTGGGAGTAACCCGCATAACGGCGGCTAAACACATCCTTTTGTTCCATGTAGTTTTTCCCTCCTGTCTGCCCACCAAACACAATACAATTAAAAAAAACCATATGGTCCATCACACGATTCGCGTCAGCATTGGTCCTACAAACAACGGACCTCTTCCCCCCTCCTTTCTCGTCCCGAAAATCGATACAATATGCCTCGCAGCTCCGATTCGGAAGTTTGGAGCAAAAAAGACGATTTGAGAGTATGCCTGAAGTTTCTAGTCTCGCCAATATGGTTGGGTGTTGAGATGATGTCATGGTATACCCATACTTCTCAATTTTTACTCGCCAACCTCGCCTTTTTCCATTCTGCACTGATTACTCCACTGTACGGTGAGATAACTATTATTCAACGTAGCATAGAAAATCCTGGGGAATCCGATTTTGTTCCTTTTGTTTTAATTGGCGCCATTTTCCTCTATGGGACTGTTCTTTTGAACTGTCGAAACTTAGCGAAGCTCGTGAAACCGGGTGTTCAAAACATGTCTCATATGATAATTGGATTGTTTGGAATGATTTTATCAGTATGGTTAATGATGGCATCTTTTGTCTTGATGGATTTTGAATTTGATTTAGCTGTAAGTTACTTTTGTTTGTATTAGAAATTGTCTAGACTGGTGGTAACTTGCCATTCGGTTTGTACCAGAGCTGTGCGGAATTCCTACCTTCGACTTCCGCTTTTCGAAATTTAGTTCCGACTTCCGTTTTAGGAATTTCACTTCCCACTTCAGTTTTTTTCAAATTTTTACTTCCGCACAGCTCTGTTTTGTACTAGACCCGGGATTGATCTGTTTGTCAGTGGTGCGCTTGAGCCCTCTTCTGAGATTATACATGGCGAAAATTTTGAAAATTTGAATTCCCGCCATTTTTCAAAGTCTTGAATGCCCACCAATATTATCAGATGGTTCAACCTTTCTGGATGCTCACGAATTTTCTGGAAACTGCCAGAATGTTTGCTAATGAATATTCCGGAATACTGTAACGACCGTAACCATACAGTAATCGTTACCATTCATTGTTACCAGAGCTGGGCGGAATCAAAAATTTTGAAAAATGGAAGTCGGAAGTGACAAAATACCCGGAATTCCGGTTGACGGAAGTCGGAAGTCGGAAGTTAGTAATGAAAATTAAAAATTTTGAAACTCAGAATAGACTCAAAAGTAGTAATTTTGTAAAAAAAAATAAGGTTTCTTGATATAATTTGCCAGAAAAAAAGTCGAAGAAAACTTCCGACTTCCGATTAAATTTTGACCTCTAAACCGGGAGTCGGAAATCCGGCAATCCGGATGTCGGAATTCCGAACAGCTCTGATTGTTACCAATTGGAACAAATCTGATCACTCTGACCTAGTTATTTGAATAAGAAGGATGTTGTAGCTACCGTTATCCGTCAGGAATCCGAGCACTGACACACAGAGAGGGGCGTGAATTGATTTGCCCGTGCATTCACATATATCTTTTGACAATTTTATTCCAGCTCTGCACAATCATGTTGTACACATCTTCCATTGCTCTCTGTATTTGTTACCTCCCATTCTGCAGTGCCTTAACAACTCTCTACATCCGGCTACCCGCTGAAAATATGTCATTTTCTGGTGTTGTTAAGTTTCATGTTGTCTTCTTTTCGCTTTTGCATTTGGGTGTAGCAGTGGCAGTGGTTTATTTAACTGTGATTGTAAGTGGCTCACGAGGCCCTTCTTATAGAGGTCTAGATACATTTTTTCAGAAAACCTGGCTCATCTGCCTGCTCTTAATTGGCTCTTCTTTCATATTTTGCTGTGATGCTTGGTCCTGCATTGTCACGGGTTCTTATATGCTCTGTGAGCACCGAGAGGAAAAGTATGAGATGAGAACGAAAAATCCGATCGATGGAATAATTTATAATGTGGCTGTTAGAAGATTTTTCAAAAAATCGAAACAAACTTGTCCAGATGGATTTCAATTTGATGATTATTTAATCGTGGAAGATAAATGGTTGATGTATGATGCCACCGATGTTAAAATATGTTTTTGGACTTAGAATCCCTACTTTTACTTCAATTGTGAAATAAAATCACTTGAATTACTGTGTAAATTTTGGTATATCCAATACTGTATGTTCAGAACACCATATCTCTGTTTTTTTTGTCTGTGATTTACCGTAGCGGTGTTTGCGGACAAAATGCAAATAACCGGCCGATTGAAAAACTATTTCCGATTAAAATTCAGAAAAAATGGACAGATTTCACGAATTTTTATCAAAAAACTGTTCGAGTTATCATCATATTCTCACGGTGAATTTTTTGTACGTGTTTTCAAAAGGTTTCATTCGCGGGCTCTGTCTTACTGTATGGTCGCATGCCAACTACGGCGTGACTCGGCGATACGTAGTCATTAGCCCCAATTTGTTGAAAAATTAAAAATCAGGGCCTAAGCTTTTTTTGAATTCAATTGAATAGAACTTTTTCTTCGCATCATGTTGAATACAATATTAACAGTATTCGATCGAAATTTATTACTGAAAAATGCTCTGGAAACATGGTGGGCGCTCCATCGGCTTAAGCTAAATTGGACGTACAAAAAAATTTACCGTGTATTCTTTTTTCCCGTCTCTGTTATAATTCATTGCAATGTGCTGGGAATTTTCACCGAAATGTGCGTAATTTCTGGCACGTGGTCCGTAAACAGTGCCACGTCAAATTGCGGGCGGATAACGGATGCCCGCAATTTTTCTGCCCACGTTTGAGATATTCAATATCGCTAACTCCAGAAAGTATTTTATCTCCAATTTAAATTGCTTTTTTTGAATAATTTTGAATCTGCCAGCCTTGACTACAGTACATTTTCGAATCTCTCTGTTTTTTTTGTGGCAAGCTTTCATCTTTATCGGGGCAAATAGGTCCTAACACAAGGTCAATCATGCATCCACGTCAACAATATCCGCCCGTTATCCTTTTTCCATATAAAAACCGATTGCAGAATGCCACGGTTGCGAGATTCAGCGGAAATACAACGAAAAGATGTTGTCAGATGTATTCTGAAATTCCTAATATCCCCTGTATGGTTCACACTCGAATGGTGCGCATACTATACCCATGTCTCGCAATTCCTATTAACAAATGTCGCGTTCTTACATTTCTATTTCATTGTTCCCAATTACGCGTTGTTCGTAATTCCTTTTCTATATTCCACTAGCACTCCGGATACTGTGACTACATTCCACATCATACTTTTGTTTTATTCTGCTGTGTACATGAATTTTCCAATTCCTGTTCCTGCAACTATTCGAAAATATAAACCCAGAGTTCAAAAAATGTCTCATATGATTTTGGGACTTTTTGGAATGATTTTATCGGTTTGGATGTCGATTGGAGCTTTCATTGCGTTGAGTTTCGAGTTTCATATAATTGTGAGTCACTTTTTCTGAATTTGCACAAGTATTTGTTCTATAGGACTTTGCGGACTTTTGACCTACCATAAATCACGAGCTCCGGGATAGTTTCCAGCAGATTTTTCTTGTATAGATTTGTGTTCGAAGCTTCCATTCACCTTTAAAGCGCAGAATGGGTTTTAGCTCTGGCCACGAAAATTGTTGATACTTTATTTCAAAATGATGGGAGCTATTACTAGAAAAATCAAAAACCAACGGTTTTTTCCAATAGTTTATTCATTCTTGTTTGCTCGAATTTTTCAAAAGAACAGTAATATAAGCGATGCGCCTTTAAGATAAAAAAGCGAAAATTTAGAAAATAATTTCCAGAGATCAACGTATATTCTTCTATTATCCATGTGCCTCATGTTCCTCTCCTACTTCACATTTTGTAGTGCTAAAACTAACTTATATGTTAGACTTCCCTCGGATCAGCTACCATTTTCTGGAATCAAACTTTATACGATTCTGTTTGGTTTGTTTCATTTGGCTGTAGCGATTGCAATGGTATACTTGATGGTGAGTACATTGAACCTTAATGGCGCAGGATCTAGAATTTGTTTGCAGAAAAATTGTTATATCTGTCTACTTCTCATCGCCTTCTCCTTCATTTTCTGCTGTGATGCCTACTCATGTCTATTCACTGATGTATACATGCTCTGTGAGCATCGTGAGCATCTATATCAAATGAAACGTCTTGAGCCAGTCGATGGAATCGTTTATAATGTGGCGGTTCGAAGAGTCTACAAGACGAAAGACAAAGTCTTATCAGGATTTGATTTTTATGATGATGAGATTCAAGTGGATAAGAAATGGCTAGAAGATAATGATAAGGGGTGTTATTGGACCTAAATTGTAAATTCTGTAAAAATCCTGTATATTTTTTTACTACTGTTGGACTACACTGTACATCTAATTTTATCTTGGAAAAAAGGACACCCATTGAATGATATTTGTCCTGGAGCCAGAATGACGGAACAGGTTGAAATTAGTTTTTTTTTATCTGCAAAAAAATCATTACGACCGCGTGGAATCAGGCATTTTGAACCAATCATCAAGATTTCGAGCAGATTTAATACGACTTTTCATAACATTTTCTGTCTTAAAAAACTTTATTCCAAAATTAATCGACCGATGAAGCAGCAGAAATAACCAGACAAAGCCGTTGTCCCAGAAAGTCATTTTCATATTGTAGTCTCCGTTATATCCCGGTACCTACAATATGACATATTTACGTGACAAATGTCACATATTCAAATTTTCCTAAAGGATAACTTAAATTTGAATAAAACACACGTAGTGTTGAAATGGTGAATTGATACCTAGTCAACTTGATAAGGCTCAAGAAACCCAGACCAACCAAATACAACTATCCAGTCTTAGCACCTGATTTCAACATTCATCTACAGATGAAGCCGCAAAATCAATACATACGACAAGTTGAATACCACACATAGCAGTAAAGACCAAATTCCCAATTTTTCTAAAAGAAAACAATAAAGTCTTACCAGAAAACTGCTTGTATAAAGGCAAAAAGACTATGAGAAATTCTCATAGCACACAATCCCAGAGAACCCGAATACCTTTTCGAAACTCTGCGAAGACAAAGACATTCCATTCGAAGTGTGTTAGCAAATATATTTTATTTTAGATAAAAAATAACACCTATGGAATAATACCGGAAAAAAACTTAGATTATGACGTCAATCAGCTCCACCGGATGTACACCCGATCCTAGCCGAACCAATCGATCACCGGGGAAGTCCAGGATGAGATCTTGATGGCCTTCTAAGCACCCGCGTAGACTAGTGTACCCGCACTGGTTGCACCGGATGAAGAAGACGTCGGCTCTAAGAGAGAAAAAGGGTGAAAAAGCAAAGAAAGAAAAACGCTTACCCTCGGTCTAGGACCCGCAACACCGATCGCTCGGACCCGAGACGGTGGGTGAACCGGAGTTCCAGGGGCATCAGACGGCGAAGAAGCCGGTTCAGCCCCAGCCACTGCTTCCAACGCGGAGACTGTCTCTCCAAAAATTGAGCCAAAGAGACTTGCATGCTGAAAAACACCAAAACCGGCCACGACTTCCAATTTCGCCATTTCTGAAAACACATCGATTGATGACATTCACAAAACCCTGTAATTTGAGCACACTGTATGTTCAGAGCAGTCTATCTCAGTTCCCTTTGAAGCTATCAAGAAGTAGTCAACTAGAAAATGTTTACCATTGAATTTTGAGCATTTTTTTAATTAAAACGTTTTTGATAGCTTTGAAGACAACCGAGATATACTGCTCTGAACATACAGTACTGGTCGGACCTCTATTAAAGTATGCTTTCTTCAAAGCAGCATATCTCGGTTGCCTTTGAAGTTATCAAAAAGTAATCAACTAAAGAAATGTTCAGCAAAGCATTTTGATTATTTTACTAGTTGAAAACTTTTTGATAGCTCTGAAGACAACCGAGATATACTGCTCAGAACATACAGGAGTGCTAAAATTCAAAAACTCACTTCTCAGAAGATCTCATTCCTTGAAATCAACCAAAGAATATAGAATAAATAATTAGAAATAATCAGAAAAATAAGACCCAAAATCCATAGGGTCACTCCGTCTCCAAGACGAGAATCGTACAAATGACAAATGAAAGTGCACGAAGGGAAGACGGGCACACCCATAATCTTATCAATGAAAATATTATCAATGGAAGTGGCGTCTGAAAAGTCTATTGACACACACTACAAACTAGTGAAAAACATGGACTACAGTGTATATTCAATGTTGGAGAAAAGGGAGAAATCTTGGAAAAAAGGGCACCCCCACGAACATTATCAGCCCCAAAAAATGACAACTTTTGCGCTGAAAAATATATTTTCAAAGAAAAAATTGTGTGCAACTCGCTGTCAGCTTCAAAACAAGTATAAGACTGAGTAGGTTAGAAAACTTGGTTTTATTCTGAGCAAGAGTTGGGTCTCGCTCCGAACCAACGCAACCAGAGTTTTGACTCATAAAACGGCCGACTAGCTTCTGCAAAATTTTTATTTTTCCGGTCCCGCCACGGACATTTTCTACCGTAACCCATCTATCATCCACAGTCCTGACTATACTCAATCGAACCGCCTTGATCAACTGATCAGAATGCACTATTTTCTGTGTAATAAAGACCAAGACTAGCTGAGATACGGTAGATTTCGTGGCGAGACCCTCGAATTGCTCAGAATTTAAACGAGACATGATTGTACTCACTTTGAAGCTCTGGACGCGCTGAATAGTTTGAACTAACAAAAACATTTTGAAAGTTATTAACAATTTATTATGAAAAAAATTAATTATCAAAAATTATTAAAATGATTATCGATTATTAGATTTTACTCCGCCCTCTTTGCCTTTGTCTGTGATCTTGTCGTCATTCTGGGTTGTGCAAGTTGAACCACCTTCTTGCTCTTTGTCTTGAAATTCTTCACATCAACAACATCGAAAAGTGTGCCCTCTGTTGGGGAGTAAACGACGGTCACCTAGAGAAAAAAGAATTATTGATTTTTCGAAAAATCAATACACTTACCTCATGTCTCCGTCCTTTTTGGAAGCTATCTGCCAGCATTCCTTTTGGGTCTCTCACGAATCCGAGGTACGGGGACCAGGCTTTATCCGCATACTTTTCTTTGAGGGGTCCATCGGAGAGGGTGTCTGATTTAGCGCAGATTACATAGGTGTCGATTTGAACAGCTTCTTTTTTCACTGTGAACTTTTCCATTACTCCTTTGACAATGACTCCTGCGTCGGCGCTGTAGAGTTTCTGCAAAAAAATACGTTAGTTTGAATTGAATAAGTGCGCTCTAATGATAATTTCTTGGCCTACTTTTCACAAAGCTAGGAGCATTTTGTTAAACTCATCAAGGCGGTTTGAATGAGTATAATCATGACTAGGTTTCCAGAAAATTTTTATTCTGAGCAATTCTGGCTGCAAACGCACCGGAGGCGCGCGCGCACACTTACATTTCTTCCAATTTTGCAGAATTGTCCCAAGTAGTTGTTGCAGTTTGGGAATACTCTTAGAGACTGCTGGGTGAAATCGAAGACCTGGAATCAAAAGAAAATTAATAGAGACATCCGGACAAACCGATAAACATACCTTCACTTGAGACTGGTCCTTATTGAGTTCAACAATAACCCCGTGTCCAGACATGATTAGGGTAATATTAGGTAGGATGAGAAAGTAGAAATGAAGAGAAGAATGAGAGAGGATATCCAAGAATGAGTGGGGTCTTATATACCTTCCTCAGGGAGCGGAGCTAGAGAGACAGGACCAAAGAGTATACTAGAGAGTCAATCATGGTATACGCTACATTAAGATGGTAGATAATGGGTAATCTGGGAAGAGTATACAGTGTATACTAGTCATAAATTTACAGATGAATCTAGAGCAGATGGAGATTTACAGAATGAGATAATAGGAGCAGGTGCAAGGGGTAAAAGATGGAATATATTCCAAAATCCCTGGCTGCAATGTAAGTTGTTCAGGAATTTCAAATTTTATTCTGAGCAATAGTTGGGTTCTGTCACGAAAAGTACCGTATTTTGGCCACTGTTGGGTCTAGAAACATGAAAATAGGCGCAATTTGATCAGCTCATCAAGGCGGTTTGAATGAGTATAATCATGATTTGGTTTCCAGAAAAAATTTTATTCTGAGCAATTGTTGGGTCTCACCACGGAAACTACCGTACCACTGCTAGAAGGTTTGGTCTTGAGACCACTTGAACTAGTTCATTTTAATCAGCTTGTCGAGACAGTTTGAATGAGTATAATCATGGCTAGGCTTCAAAGAACATTTTATTCTGAGCAATTTCCAGGGCTCCCCACAAAAAGTACCGTATCGGTTTTTATCTAGCAATTGTGTACGATTCAGAGTTTTGGTCAACTAATTTAGACGGTTTGAATAAGGACTACGGTAGTGTTCGTGATGGGACCCTAAGATAAAAATTTTGCACAACCTAGTCATGTTCATATTCATTCGAACCGTTTTGATGAGCTGATCAAAATGCACAGGTACGGTAGTTTTCGTGGAGAGACCCAACAATTGCTCAGAATAAAATTTGAAATTCCTGAACAACTTTCATTGCAGACAGGGATTTTTGAATATATTCCATCCTTTACTCCTTGCACCTGTTCCTATTATCTCATTCTGTAAATCTCCATCTGCTCCAAATTCATCTGTAAATTCATGACTGGTATACACTGTATACTCTATCCATATAACACATTATCTACCATCTTAATGCAGTGTATATCATGATTGACTCTCTAGTATACTCTCTGGTCCTGTCTCTCTAGCTCCGCCCCCTTGATGAGGGTATATAAGGACCACTTATTCTTGGATATCCTCCCTCATTCTTCTATTCATTTCTACTACCTCATTCTATCTAATATTCCCCTAAACATGTCTGGACACGGAGTTATTGTTGGACTCAGCAATGACCAAACTCAAGTGAAGGTATGTTTGTCGGTTTGTCCGGATGTCTCTATTAATTTCTCTTGATTTCAGGTCTTTGACTTCACCCAGCAATCTCTGAGGGTCTTCCCCAACTGCAATAACTACTTGGGTCAATTCTGCAAGATTGGAAGAAATGTAAGTGTGCGCGCGCCTGGGAGGCTGCTGAATTGCTCAGAATAAAATTTTTCTGGAAACCTAGTCATGATTATACTCATTCAAAACGTCTTGATGAGTTGAACAAAACGCTCCTATTTTTGTGAAAAGCTGGCCAAAAATATTAGCATTAGAGCGCACTTATTCAATTTGACCTAATGTTTTTTTGTTTCAGAAATTGCACAACGCCGATGCATGCGTCATTGTCAAAGGAGTAATGGAAAAATTCACCGTCAAAGAAGAAACAGTTCAAATCGACACCTATGTAATTTGTGCTAAATCAGACACCCTCTCCGAAGGACCCCTCAAAGAAAAGTATGCGGATAAAGCCTGGTCCCCGTACTTTGGATTCGTGAGAGACCCAAAAGGAATGCTGATGGATAGCTTCCAAAAGGGACGGAGACATGAGGTAAGTGTATTGATTTTATGGAAAATCAATAATTGTTTTTCTCTAGGTTACTGTAGTCTACTCCCCAACAGAAGATACAATTTTCGATGTTGTGGATGTGAAGAATTTCAAGACAAAGAGCAAGAAGGTGTCTCAACCTGCACAACCCAGAATGACGACGAGATCCCAGACAAAGGCAAAGAAGGCGGAGTAAAGTCTAATAAACCGATAATCATTCTAATAATTTTTGATAATAATTTTTTTACATAATAAATTGCTCATAACTTTCAAAATGTTTTCTGTTGGTTTCAAATTATTCAGCGCATCCAGAGATTCAAAATGAGTACAATCATGCCTAGCTTAATTCTGAGCAACTTCAGGGTCTCACCACGAAAACTACCGTATCTCAGCTAGTCTTGGTCTTTATCACACAGGAAACAGTGCATTTTGATCAGCTCATCAAGATGGTTCGATTGAGTATAATCATGCCTAGTTTTGACAAAAATTAATTCTGAGCAACTCCAGTGTTTAGCCACGAGATCTACCTATATAGGATAGCTTTGACCTTTAGTTGGACTCATTTGACACTGATCTTTAACTGCAAGCCCAAATTCTGTTCGAGCCAAAACTAAGGGATGCCACTATAAACCATATTTGTTTGTATTGCTTGTGCTGCCTTCAAATCGTCGAGAATATCGAAAATTCATTCGACCGGCGTCTCCTGCCTGTCACCTCCCAGCACCTCTCTCCTAGTACCTCCTGATCATCTGCGTCTCTTCTTCCATTTTTTTTTCGTTCGCAACCATTTCCATTTTATTTCGACGGTCTCTCTCCGCTTTGGAGTGAGTTGACCTTTTGTATTGGGTCTGGATTGTTCTTGATTTTCTATAATTTAATTAAAATCCTTCGGTATTATATGTTGAAAGTGAGTTTAACAGGGCAGAATTTATCAAAACCGTTAATACAAACGAATTTTCAGATAGGTTTGAGACTGATCCAAATATTGTCCTGCCCTGCTTAGGAGTTCAGCATCGACAATCTGTCCTTCTGCATCGTTGCGACGGAGAAAGGATTCCCGTATTTCGTCGAGAATAACGGATAGATTGGAAAATGGAGCTAGAGTCGTCAACACCATTATTAATGCCGTTGAGCACATTGAAGTGGATGACCACGTCAGTTACATGACGTTCCTGCAGCCAAATCTGGAGAAAAAGTTTGGAACGACGTTCGAGTTGGCTACTCTGTCTCCACTACGAGCAATCCGAGCAAATGTAGGAACCTGGATCAAGAGCACGGATGAAGGTGATTGGCGGCGAATTCCTAATGTTCTCGGATTCAACCTGTGTAATTTTCAAATTAATATAATACTTGATATAAATGAGTGATAAGTATTTTTCTTTCTCTTCTTCTTCTCAACAAATATAGCTTTCGAATCAGCAAAATGTACTGAGACTGGATCAAAATGGCCGAAATATGACAGTTCTGAAAGAACTTTAGCTTGAGTTCAAAAATTCGATAACGGGAGTGTTACAGGCTAAGAAAACAAAAAGGGTAGTTGAACCCGGCTAGATGAGACAGTTTCTGGAGCCATGTACTTTTAAGGCAAAATTGTCAATCAGAAAATTTGACTGGCTAGCTGTCTGTCCAGAATCCCAGAATGAAGGCTGTCAAAATCGGGCCATTTTAAGCCGCGGCCGGCCGTCTGACAGTCATGCCCAGAATATGATGTGACACCGGTCAAGGACATCAATAAAATATATTTTTCTAACCCATTTCTCATAAAATACCGTCCCTGAGAATTGTCTATAAGTTCAGAAAGTAAGTGCCCTGAAACGAAATCGGCGCACTGCTCACTCAAAAACCGAGCGCAGTCCGTAGGCCCAGCGTGTGACACGTCATCAAATAGAACAAATATTCGTATCTGCTTCTCTGCTGTCATCTCTCATTTCATCTAGATGTCTGCGTCTCCTCACCCTCCTCTCTTGTCAGTTTTTCGAAACATTTCATTTTATTTCTACTTCTCGTTCTCCTTTTTGGAGACTACTGATCCTATTGGTTTTTGGATCTGGTTTCTGGATTATTTTTGATTTATTACTGTAAATTCTACTATTGTTATTGATTCATTCTGAATTTCAATTGAGAAAAGGTATGTGACTTTTCATTCAAATGTTTGTGTGGCCGTCGGGGATTTTTCAGATAATTTAGGGTTAGTACAGTGTCCCTTTTTGTATTATGAAATTTTATGAAATTTCAAATAATGAATACTTACAGAACCCGAATCCTTGCTCACAATGAGCAGAACCTGGAGCTTATCAAGCAGAAGGCAATCGACGAGCTCCTGGTCAAGCACGGTGATTATTTCGAGTCGGTGGAGGCGTTCCTGACCGATGAGCCGGTTGACTTGGTATGTTTCTAGCTTCACAAAAAAAATTAATGAATTCAGTTTTACAGGACACGGAACACCAACGCCAAGCAGCTTGGTTCAACTTCAAACAGAGAAGTGCCAGGTTGAGAGGACCCGACTTATCGACAAGGAGTCAGAGAAGGCTGAAGTCCTCCGAACCATCGACTCGTTCTGCAACAGCATGCACCATGGAGTCAACAGACTCAGGAAGCACTCAGGACGGTGCTATGGCAGACCCTCAAGGATGGGAGAAGTAGGCTCCGGCAAATTATCAACAACAGGAAGGCGAACCCTCTATTCCAGGAACAAGTGTAGAAGATGTCATCGCTGACCAAGAGATCAGCAATGATCAACACCAAATTCTTACTCGATGCTCTTCCTTATATATTCCCACGCTATTGTTATTGTGTCTGTTTGGTTTTCATCTATTGTCTCGTTCCATATATAAGGTGAGACGCTTTGGGTTAGATTGTATTCGATATCATTTTATATAGTTTTACTTCTACGTGGATTGAATAAAGTTAATAATTTCAAGCTTGTATTATTGATCTATATTCGTCCATACAGTATCGTGCAAAAGTACACGAACGATTCCGATTTTCAGTTGATTTCAGCTGATTTAGGCAGACTTTGAGCATGCACCCCGCAGTCAAAAGTTTTTCTATGGCTCTAAAAAGTTTTTTGTATATCAAACACAGCTTGAACTTCATTTTTGTAGTTGACAACTTTCTTGTATAAACGCTCTCCCGATAGATGCAGCTCGTCCAAAACAACTACTTCAAAAATCGCCTGTTTTCTGTGGAGAATTTGACGATTTCGGGGGTCTCTCACTGAACGAGCTGTATCTGTCGGGAAAGTAATTGTACAAAAAAGTTGTCAACTACAAAAATGAAGTTCAAATTATGTTTGATCAACAAAAAAGTTTTTAGAGCCATAGAAAAACTTTTGACTGTGTGGCGCATGCTCAAAGTCAGCTAAAATCAACTGAAAAACAGGGGTGTTCGGATACTTCTACAAGGTACTGTATTTTCTACTACTGATACTCGTTATACCTCTTCCAGTCCTAGTGAAGGACTTCAATACTGACGTATTCTGTTGTAGACTACGACATGCAAAGCTAGGAGATAGCAGGCACCGGAAGCGGTGGTTGGAGCCAGTGATGCTCAGGACGGTGCTATGGCAGCCCGTCAAGAATCGGAAAAGGAGTACATCAACGACAACAAGCGCAATGAGTGGCTCCAACCAAGCCAATAGCTTACTATGTACTGTATTTTGTCTCCTAATGGATATAATTTATTATATATTATACACTTTATTGATCAAGAAATTCTGTACATTTTTGCGATCAATAGTCTCGAAATATTCGTATCCATCAACTCCATTTCAGTTGCAATCGAGGCCAGTTTCGCCAGTTTCTTCACAGTTTTGACATTCCTCAGCACCTGGTTCTGATAATAATGAATCTTTGTCAGGTAACTTATGATCAAATGACACACCATTAGAATATTCAAATTATATTCGCAAGCTATTCTGAACTTCCGCTTCTTAGAAACTTTGAGATCTTCCCTTTGAATCAGTTGCTGCTCACAATATCTTTTGACATTCAACACTTGGAATTTGGCTGCAAACTTCAGAAGTGACATTATTTCTTCTACTCCCAATTGAATATGAACTCCATGGAATACTTGGAAAAACTCTTCCGAGCAACCAATCAATTTAGGATTTGGTTTCTTCTCATCAATGTATTTTGCCAGAAGGGGTGCTCCTTCATTGATAGTCTGTAAACATCATGTTAATTCTCAAAGTCTACATATTCTAAACTAACTTGTATTGGAACTTCCAAACTTCCCCCAGAAGTCAAAATGGTCGTTGATTTTCCATAAACATTTTCATCTTTAAAATTCAGTTTCCGAAGTCCATTTTTTTCAAAAATTGCATATGCGAAAAATTGTAAGTTGAATTGATCATAGCTTGGTTTACAGCTAACATTGCTAATTCTTTCAATATAAATCAAATCATTTCCCGTCCCCAGTTTTTCGACTCCTCGGATAATTCTTCGTAAATGATATTTGTTCGTAAAAATGATTTGGTAAACACATTCGTATTTTCGCCTATCCCGAAACGGTCTACGAGCTACAATACGAACAGCTTTTGAGTACCCATAATGATGCACATGTATTCTCCTGTTAAACCAGTATTTCGAATGTTCAAATGTTCATTAAAATTACCAGCTCTTTTCATTCAACACGCAGTTATCATCTTCACCGGGAACATCTGTATAGTCTTTTGGATTATCTGTAAAACCTTTATGTGGTTTGTCAACTGCTATAAAAGTCTACCGTCGAAAATGGAATTTTTAGAATTAGATCCACCCATTGCTACGAAAGTATTCAAAAGAGAAATATAGAAATAAATATGGGAAATTGATTTGATTGGAGAAGGCTACACGCGGAATTAAACGGCCACGGAGTGCTACGATAGAATTCAAAAAATTAGGAAAGTTTCAGTTTTTTGTTGGAAACCGTCTTCGGAAAAAAGCCTTTCAATAATGATCGAAGCTCATCGAATTAAGAGAGAGAGAGAGAGAGAGAGAGAGAGAGAGAGAGAGAGAGAGAGAGAGAGAGAGAGGGAAAGAGAGAGAGAGAGAGAGAGAGAGAGAGAGAGAGAGAGAGAGAGGGAAAGAGAGAGAGAGAGAGAGAGGAGTTAGGACTCACGCCACAAGAAAACAAACCAAATAGGCTAATTGAACCGGACAAGACGGAATAATTTCTAGAGCTATGCGCCTTTAAGGCGGAGTTGTCCTAGCTGCATGTAGCCCCAGAATAGGATGTGGCACCGGGGTCAAGGACATCAATCGAACGAGTCTGCTTCTCTGCTGCCATCTCTCATTTCATCATCATGTCTGCGTCTCCTTACCCTCCTCTCCTGTCCGATTTTCGAAACATTTCATTTTATTTCCACTACTCGCTCTCTCTTTTGGAGACGATTGATCCTATTGGTTTTTGGATCTGGTTTTTGGATTATTTTTAATTAATTGCTCTAAATTCTACTATTCGGAATGATCAAAAAGGCCCTATCAAAAATTGATACTGAAGACTGAATGCGACGAGCCGAAATCTTCCAATACGGCACACATATTCGATGGACGTCCATGGAGTCAAAGAGATGTTGCTCGTGCCTGGCTCCATCAAAGAGCAAATAGCGGTAAGCATGAAAAACCGAAAAAGTTATCAATGAAACTGAATTTCAGGGACTATTGCAAGAAAAACCTCGACGTGGATTCTCTCGACTGGAATGGAATTGGCTTGGAGACCAAGATGCAATCCACTACATGACTCGTGAGGCTGAGACAAAGCTGTCATTGAGCTCGAGAACTACGGAATGCCATTCTACCGTACCACTGACGGAAAGATTTTTTCTTTTCCGGAAGCTTCGAGAACTTCTCATCGCTGAAGGAGAGGAAACATTCATCCGCTCACTATCCAACAGTACTTTCTGGACGCCACAAGGGGGAACATCTGGCTCATTCTTCTACCGTACCCAGGACGGCCGTTTTGTGGTGAAGCAAATGTCAAGATTTGAGATTCAGTCATTCGTTAAGTTCGCTCCAAACTATTTTGACTATCTCACCACTTCTGCCGCAGAGAGCAAGTCGACCACCTTATGCACTCAAAGGATATTTGCGTAGCCGGTAAGTCATCATGTTTCTGGTTCATACCTGGGATGTCTAACGAACTAAAAACTCATTTATTGTTTTTAGAATGGCCTCCTCCGGGAAAAGCCCAACCGAAATGGTGCTTGTCGACGAGAACTTTGTCAAGGACCTCTGGAACCTATGAATCAGGCGATCAGCAATGATAGCCACTTCCTGAGCTCCCAATACATCATGGACTACTCTTTGTTGGTCGATGTATACGACGATAATGGAGAGTTGATTCTTGGAATTTTTGACTACATGAGGGTCTCTTGTATGGATGAATATTGTAATCTTGTGCTATTTTTCTGATTATATAAATAATTCATAATTCTTTTTGTCTTCTTATCAATGTCCCATAGGGAAATGTCCCAGAGGGAAATGTCCCAGAGGGAAATGTCCCATAGGGAAATGTCCCAGAGGGAAATGGCCCAGAGGGAAATGGCCCAGAGGGAAATGTCCCAGAGGGAAATGTCCCAGAGGGAAATGTCCCAGAGGGAAATGGCCCAGAGGGAAATGTCCCAGAGGGAAATGTCCCAGAGGGAAATGTCCCAGAGGGAAATGTCCCAGAGGGAAATGTCCCAGAGGGAAATGTCCCAGAGGGAAATGTCCCAGAGGGAAATGTCCCAGAGGGAAATGTCCCAGAGGGAAATGTCCCAGAGGGAAATGTCCCAGAGGGAAATGTCCCAGAGGGAAATGGCCCAGAGGGAAATGTCCCAGAGGGAAATGTCCCAGAGGGAAATGGCCCAGAGGGAAATGTCCCAGAGGGAAATGTCCCAGAGGGAAATGTCCCAGAGGGAAATGGCCCAGAGGGAAATGTCCCAGAGGGAAATGTCCCAGAGGGAAATGGCCCAGAGGGAAATGTCCCAGAGGGAAATGTCCCAGAGGGAAATGTCCCAGAGGGAAATGGCCCAGAGGGAAATGTCCCAGAGGGAAATGTCCCAGAGGGAAATGGCCCAGGGGGAAATGTCCCAGAGGGAAATGTCCCAGAGGGAAATGTCCCAGAGGGAAATGTCCCAGAGGGAAATGGCCCAGAGGGAAATGTCCCAGAGGGAAATGTCCCAGAGGGAAATGGCCCAGAGGGAAATGTCCCAGAGGGAAATGTCCCAGAGGGAAATGGCCCAGAGGGAATGATTTATAATTTTTTTTGGTTTTTTTTCTTGAAAAAAAAGGTGTTTGAATCGGCAAAAAACCATCTCGAAAGGATTCGAATCTGGTTTCAAAAAAACTGAAAGCGGGAGCCTTAGTCACTAGCACAGGACAACAAAAATAAATGGGTTATCCAATTTTTTTTTGTGACAATAAAACGGAGATTCGAAAAACTAAAAGTTCCAAGATCCCGAAAATTTTCGAAAACACTGGTTCCAGACTCCCCTAATTCCACCGTATCGAAAATAGGGCGAACTTTCCTTCTCTGTGGGATGCAACCCATACCCAGTGTTTGTCCTTTACGAACCCTATCATCGTAATGAAAACCACTAATATTCCCAGCTTATAACCCATTAGTGATCATTCAGGGGCACTTGAAAAACCTCTTTAGTACCCTTTTAATGACACAGGTGGCGTAAATGCCTCCTGGTGGGCGGGGCCACCTGGGAAATGAGGGAGTATATATACCGAGTCGCAGGGGGGAATTCCTCATTCTTTCTCCTCTGGCCTTCTGTATCAGGGCCTATGTTGTTTTTTGATTTTTTCTAATTTTTCTACTATTTATTTCGGATCTCTTCAAGTCGATTGCCACTCGAATGGATACAAAAGAAGTGAGTATGCATAATCTAGACATGATGATAATTCTCAATTGCTATGGGGGGTGATCAACTGCTATATTTGGTTCTTCTGCTTTGGAGCAACTGCTACTTTTGCTACTTTTGATGTCTCAACCGCTATAGCAGTTGATCCATAGCAGAAAAGCTAAATATAGCAGTTGAGACATAAGCTATAGCAGTTGATCACCTCACATAGCAGTTGAGTGTTTTCCCGTAGAATATGTCCCTGTTTCAGTAACTTGATTGAATTCTTTACAGATTCTTTTCCGGCTCGTCAAAATTTGTCGTCGTGATGGTGTCCAAATTGAAATCTTGCCAACTTGCCACAACTAGACGAAATCCGTCGGTTGGTGTCCCATTCTTCCACCAATTGAATGCTAATAATCCACGACTGGTCCGAACTATCCAGAACAACCAACAGGAGTTCATGGATATGCTGAACGGAGCCGCGAGCGGAAAGTGAGCCGAGCGAGGAAGTTCCGGCAAAAAAGACGCGAAAATCATCGACGCAACCGAAAACCGATGCCAAATTGAATACAGTATCAGATGCAAAATATGAGGATGACTATTTTGTTTTTCAGAGTGCAAAACGATGCTTGCTCAGATTTCATTAAATGTAATTTTTTGAAGTTTCTTGTTTGTTTGATCTGAAATAAACGTCCTTGTTCATTTGAAAGTGTTTCAATCAACGCAAGTAATTAAAAAATTATAATTTAAAAGTCACCGACCAGAGACAACCGGATTAGACGGACTGGCTTTTAGAGCTGTGCGCCTTTAAGGCAAATCTATCTCTAGAGAATCCGATGAGGTATCAAAAATAGGGCGAACTTCCCATCTCTGTGAGAACCCAGATCAAATGTTTGCCCTTCATAAATCCTATCATCGTAATGAAAACCAACAAAATTCCCAGCTCATAACCCATTAGTGATCAGTCAGGGGCACTTGAAAAACCTCTTTAGTACCCTTTTAATGACAACGTGTGGCGTAAATGCCACTCTGTCCACTTAGCCCGTAATGGGCGTGGTCACCTGGGAAATGAGGAAGTATATAAACCGAGTCGCAGGGGGAAATACCTCATTCTTTCTCCTCTGGCCTTCTGTATCAGGGCCTATGTTGTTTTTTGATTTTTTCTAATTTTTTACTATCTATTTCGGATCTCTTCAAGTCGATTGCCACTCAAACGGATACAAAAGAAGTGTGTCTGAGTAATCTAGGCCTGAGGTTAATTCTCAACTGCTATGGGGGTGATCAACTGCTATATTCGGCTCTTCTGCTATGGATCAACTGCTACTTTTTCCACTTTTGATGTCTCATCTGCCATGGCTATAGCAGTTGATCACCCCTATAGCAGTTGAGAAATAGCTGTAGAGATACATAGCAGTTGAGTATATGCCCATAGAATATGTTTCTTTTTCAACAACTTCATTGAATTCTTTACAGATTCTTTTTTCGATCCGTCGAAGTTTATCGTCGTGATGGTGTCCAAGATGAAATTGCGCCAACTTGCCACAACTGGAGGAAATCCATTGCTTGGTGTCCCATTCCTCCAGCAATTGAATGCTCATAATCCACGGCTGGTCCGAACGATCCAAAACAACCAGCAAGAATTTATGGACATGTTGAACGGAGCCGCGAGAGGAAAGTGAGCCGAGCGAGGAAGTTCCGGCGAAAAAGACACGAAAATCGTCGACGCGACCGAAAACCGTTGTCAAATTGAAGACAGTATCAGATGCGAAACATGAGGATGACTCTTTTGTTTTTTAGAGTGCAAAGCAATGCTTGCTCAGATTTCATTAAATGTAATTTTTTTAAGTTTATTGTTCGTTTGTTGTGAAATAAAACCTCCTTGTCCAAAGTGCTAACGTATGTAATTTTAAAAAATGCACACCTGTCATCTGGAGAATTTGTTTAGGTAGCTTCAATGCCCTTTAAGCTGTCTGCAGCCCTAGAATACGATGTAGCAGCGACCAATGACAACGGCAGATTGTGATTTTGCTCTAGTGGAGTCAAAAAGTCAAAATATATGTAGTTTGGTCAACTCTCACAGCTATACATAATTAGCATTTCCTAGAACCCCTTAGCTCAAATTTCATGAGATTAAAAATCTACACATGAACCATTTTAATTATACCTTTCCTCCAAACTGGGGTATGGACGATTCGAGAAATATGAAACTGGCTCCGCCCATAAATTCGCATCTGCGTCTCTTTTTCTCGCTATCCTGCTCCATCCGAAAATCCTCATCCTCATTTCTACTCGTTCTCCCTTTCGGAGGCGTGAATATAGTGTTACCCTTGCATTTGGGTCGACTTTTGCTGATTATTTTTAATTTTGAAATCTAAATTTTATTTACAATAACTACTCATCTGGGAAAATTGTGAATGAAAGGTGAGTATGAACTTTGAAGTAGAAAAAGGTGATAGGGTCCAAAGAATCAAAAAATTGGGGTGGTATACTCCAGGTTATACTCAATCGAATGATCTTAACTCTCTGAAAATTGAGTGAGATACTACAGTTTTTGAGATTACGTGGCGGGACCCAAAATTATGATTCAGACGGCTCAAAAAAGTTTTTTTTCAATTTCAGCCCCACTTTCTAATGGACGAGGATGAAGCTAGACGAAGAACGGAGCATAAGGAGGAGGAGGAGCAGCAATTCATGCACTTTTCGAATCTAGACCCCCAATCGAAGCCCATCCACGATATGGAGAGGAAGTTATGCCCAAGAAGTGACAGGAACTGTAGCCACCGTGGCGTACACAGGACACATGGATTCATGGAGCTAGCGGAAGAACGCGAAGTGATGAAGGAAAATTCTTATGGGATGTTTGTCAACCATAATATTCTATAGTGATTTAATTTTTATGAAGACAACTAATCCCGGTGGTTTTTTTTGTTATTTTTGAATAGCCTCTTTATTTTTGTTCATTTTACTTACCTGTCTTTAATGCTATTCTAAATCTATGAAATTGTATTTCATCTGTCTTTTTGATGTTGCGACGAGACAATCTATTTAACTGCAAAGTATATAACAAAAACCATTTTATGACACGAAATTAGACTTTTTGTTCATTTTTCACTGCAATCTACCATATATCTTCCTCCTCCACTTCTTCTTTCGGCACCAACAGTGGTGGATTTAGGGTCTGTTGGGTGTTTCCATCCTCTTCTTCCTCCTGTTTTGGAACCAGCAGCTGCTGGGGAAGTGGTGGAATCGTTTCCACTTCCTCTTCCAACTTTGGAACCAGGAGTTGTTGCAGATTTAGTGGATCCACTTTGATGTCTTCATCTGCTTCGGTTCGATTCAGAGGTTCCGCAGCACGCAGGTCTCCACGGAATGGTTTCACCTCGAAATTGGGTGGAAGGTCGAAGTCATCCGATTCTTCAGTTCCTGGTGCTGTCATCTTCTTTTTCTTCGTTTCCGATGTCGATCCATTCTCAGAACTGGCAGCAAGCTCAAAAGCTCTCTTCGTGGATCTGTAGAAGCGCGTTTGAAAAAATTGGTAGAACATCGTATGCTTTATACAAGTCTGTCATACAGTACTTGACATCATATTTGTCACGGGACGGGCCGGGCCGGGCCCATTTCGAAATTTTCATGGGCCCGGCCCGATGGGCCCGGATTCAAAAGCTTTTTTTCGCGCCTTCTTCCAAAATTGAATTTTGGCTATGAATTCCACCAATTTTTGTTAGGACGGCATTTTTTGGTTATAGAACATCTTCAAACTGAAAATGAACAAAAAATTCATAAATTTTGATTGAAAAAATAAAAATTTTGAAAAAAAATTTCGAAAAAAGGTCAATTTTTTTAGCGTACTGTAGACGGTACGCTGAACCTGTACTATAGACGGTACGCTGAATCGTAACGGCCCCACATCTCGAAAGTGGGCGGAGCTAGAACAATGTTGCCAACTGCAAACTTACTTAAAATTAAATTTGGAGCAAGTTTGCAGTTGACAACTTTTTTCTAGCTCCACCCACTTTTGAGATGTGGGGCAGTTCCGATTAGATACACTTCTGATTCAAGAAATTCTGATTTCAGCCTGCTTACCTTCTAGTGCTTCGCTTCTCTTCTCTCTTCGTATTCATTTTTCTTAACTCCATGGTTCCATCTTTTGATTTGTAGCGAATGATCCTATTATTACTATCAACACGCACATGTGCACCTTCTCGAAGTCTGAAATAAGTACCTTATGAATGGGAAAAATTAGTATGCTACCCGCACATTTTCTGAAATCCTTCAGGAATACTTGCACCGGAGATGAAGCACATTCGAACTTTTGTCTTTTGATCGAAGGCATCCGATTTGTGGATCTCATTTTTGAGGAGGAAAAATCTGAAATAACATGTTTGAAATCTATATTGTAGTTGAGGGTTCTAACTGTGATCTCAAGTAATCAACGGACAGTGTAGAGCCCGTTTCTTCAATGAATCGTCTTACGAAATCCTCATTAGTGATTGGGGAGTCGCTGCTGTTCGCGATTTGAGCCAATAGCTCCAGCATCTTTTCGTTTCTTTCGATCGTATCCGCTTCTGTCCCTCTTCCTCTCTAAAAACTCACTAATTATCGAAGATTTTTGTACGAGAAGTACACTACCCCATGTGTTCCACTCAACTGTAATCCGGCTCTTTTTGTTTTGTACTCAATGATTCGATCCTCATCATCCAATACTACATCTGCATGTTTTTGTAGTCTGAAATTGAAAAATACAACCAGTTATAGCGTATATACTAAGCGGCAAGCTCTGTCTGTGTGTCTGTGTGTCCATCACTTGACACTCAAAACAGTTTTTTTTTTGCTCCTCAACCATTGTAGTTACAGTAAGCCGAGAACTGGTAGGCCAGTGATCTAGAAGTCACTTTCCAGAACAGTATGGAGTCTTCTAATTTCTCCCTTAAATATAGAAAGTGCAGGGGTGAACGATTTTTCCGAGAAAATGTCCAAAAAATTTCCAAAATTTTGTCAAAAAAATCGTCAAAAATCGCTCATTTTTCAACTTCGCGTGTGTCTTGTGAGCCGCGTTTTTGAGCTGGCGCTTTGGAATTTTGTGGGCGCATGTGAAATCGTATTGGCTATGTGGGGAACTTTTCGGTGTGCTGATCCGATCATTTTGAGCTGACTTATGGTGAGGAATGTAGAGTGTTCAAAATGTGTCGAAAAAATTTGGCTTGAAAATAAAAAAAATATTTTGTATTTTCAATGGCGTTGACCTGGTTATGGGAGAATTTTTTAACATTTTCCGGACAATATGTAACTCACCGAGCTCTATCGATTGAGCCATAACTCGAGTCAATCGGACGACTCTGTCACTTGTGAGCCATAAAAATGTGCTCTATTTTTGGACATTTTTGGCAATTTTTTCTTGTTGGACCACAGTTTCTCCTCTGTAACTGGGCTTGAAGGACTTTTTTGGTGGTCAAAATAGTTTTTCTTCGTAGCCCTGATGGTACTCTATGAAAAGAAAAAAGAATCAGAAAAACTTTAGTTCAAAAATTTTCCAGGTCAGAGAGAAAACTGAAATTTCGTCGAAAATTGACCAAAAAATAAAACTAAAATCGTTCATAGGTTTCCATTCGGAACCGGACAACTTGGGTTCGATTGGAATTTTCACGCTGGTTTCAAAAATGACATTCATTCATTCGGTTTCTGGAATTTCGAGGTTCACGTCTGAAGACCCATTCTAGAAATGAGAAAAATTAAATAGTTTAATGAAGACGTGGCGGCCTTTCTGTTTTCCTATTGCACCGCAGGTCCCCAACAAATACTAGTCCAGAATATTAACACCAAATACGAATATATTGGCGGGAATTCAAAAAATTGAAAATTTTTGTCGGCCGATCAAAAAAGTTAAAATTTGGCGGGATTTCAAAAATTTCAAAGTTTTAGTGGGAATTTCGGGCCGCGGCGACAATAATCGGCCATTTCTACGCTGCTAGGAGTATCACAATCCGATTGTTCTCTTACTTTTCCATGAAATCTTCATGAACAAATCCGCTCAATCCAAACAAAAGTTTCACTTTCGTCTCGTCGTCGATTCCCTCCAGTCGATGAATTATTGGACGGAGACTAGCGATTCTGCATTGAAAATTCTTAAAATCAAAAACGAGAACTCTCACTACTAACCTTCTTCTGGTGACATCAAACTTTTTCGAATACTGACTATACCCAAGGGATTTCGTCAGTTCCGTTATATTCAACGGTGACTGTACGTCTTCGGTTTTTTCTATGAGGGAGTTAAGCAACTCAACAAATTCTGGATCATTAGTCCACTTGTAATGTGCCATTTTGCTGAAAAACAACTAATTGAAACGGGTTTATAGAAAAAAAATACTCATTTCCAACATAAGGTTCAAAAAAAGATTTTGGAGCAGAAAGATTTGAATTTCTGATGAAAAAAAAAACAGTACGATCGATTTTCAACGGGTCATTCACATAGGAGAGGAGGCCGGCTATGTGACCTTATCTACTGGGGGCAAGATGAAGAATGGGTGTTACTTGTATGTGTGTATGTGTTTCTTTATTCAGTTATTCACGAACGAATGTCACTTTGATTCAATTCTAGTAGCATTAATCACAAAAGAATGAACTAAAAATTGCATTTCAATGTATTAATTTTCCCACATAAATTAGATCAAAGGGCCATTTTTCGTTCCTGAATAACCATTAGGAAAAATTATTGAATCAAATGGGCATCCCGATGCCACATGTGGGAAAATCGTTGCCAAAGTATCCAATGCGACCATTAGAAAATTATGTATTCAGGCGGTTGTTCAAAATTTCAGTGGCATTAATCAAAAAATAATTTAATCAAAGTGCCATTTTGTTTGAAGAAATCTACATTAGTGGGGAAATTAATTGTAAGTCAGTTTTTACAACTGACAACGGAACTAAGAAACATTGTTGATGATCGGAGAAAACAGAGAAAAAATAACGACAGCACTCCTTCGTCAAGAAGGAGTGATAAACAAACCAAACAGCTGTCAGCACCCTATTAAAGAAGAGAGAGTAGAGGCGAATATGAGTCGTAACCAAAGGATTACGATCTGAATTAGGATAACAATTTTGTTTGACAGGCGCCTTTCATCCCCAGAGCTCAATCAAAGTTTCAAAATTTTGTTTTTTTTTACTCATTCTATTTATTTGTCTTTAATGCTACACTGAATCTATGAAATTGTATTCAACCTTCCTATTTGGTGTTCCTACGAGATAATCTATTTAATTGTATTTTTTTTCAAAAAAAAAAACCAATTATAGTAATATTTAAGGACACGAAATTCAAAGTTTTTGTTCATCCAGCTATTTCTCGGTTTTTTTCAGAGTTATGTCGTTATGAACATAGAGTACTGAGTGCTGTTCTATTCTCACCAGCTGCAATACTACTAGAGAATTTTTTATAACTAAAAATGGCACTTTGATTCGAGTTTATGACCCATCAATGCATCAAATTGTAATGTGAGATGTATATTTAGGATTATTATTTTGGCTTTCAAATTACCTTCGTCAGCTCATATAACCCAAAAGATAATTAGATTTATTGCTACGAACATAAATTTTTACTTGTTGTTCAAAAAAGAACGGTAGTTATGTTAGTCATATAATTTTTTTCCTCACTTTCCGTTATAGATTATGGGACCACTGGTCCCAACCGCTCGGAACCAGCGGGTCCCATACGGGACCGTGCTTTCCTCTTTCAGGACCATGCTTTCCGGTATGGGACCATTGATTTGCTCAAAAGACCGGAAAGAGCCGCATTTTCCTTACCCTTATCTTCAAACTTCAATAAATGGAAAGTGCACAATTTCAACAATATCGAAACGTTTGTAGTTTGATCAGTAGAAAACAATCAGCTTAGGATTCTGTTTCAAAATGGGAAAGTTTTATGAAAATCAGTTCAGTAGGAATGGCGCTAGAGACGGAAAAACACGACAGACGGAAAGTAAAGATTGTTAATAGTGAGGCTAAGATGAAACGGAAGATGACCTTGACCTGAAAACAAGCAAGCGAAATAGCAGATATTTCATTGATGGAGAAGTATTCGAATTTCTTACGATGTTATTGTAAACTGGTCCTGAGTAGTAAAGGTTGTGGACTCTCCAGACGTGAGCGATCCAGGCTGGGAGCTCTTCGAGCTTTACTTCCATCAACTTGGTGTCGATCTTTCAGTAGTATCTCCAGTGGCAGTATGGTCAGTGGGCATCCTTGTTCCATCTCTTGTCGAACTTGACGCACCTTCGGCGCTTCAGCAGTCTGCTGGGGGCAAGATGAAGGATGGGTGTTAGTTGTATGTGTGTATGTGTTTCTTTACTCAGTTATTGACTAAAGAAAAATTGCGTTTCAATGCATCAATAATCCACAGTAGTTGAATTCAAGTGCCATTTATCATCCCTGAATAACCATTACGAAAAGCTCATGAATTAGATTTGGATATGAGCCATCCCGATGCCACATATGGAAAAATCATTAATAAAGCATTCAATGCAATCAGAAGAGGATGTTTTAGGCTGTTATTCGAACGAGCGAATAACACTTTGATTCAGTTTTTGTGGAATTAACAAGAAAAATTGAATCAAAGTGTCATATTTGTTTTTGTAAAACTAAATTAGTGAAAAAATTAATTATAATTCAGTTTTTTCAACTGACAACGGAACTAAAAATCCCACTAAATAAAGAATACGAATCACGACCAAACCGTACACAAATTATCAATACTCAACTGTTTTCTTTTAAACTTTATTATCATTATTGTATAAGTGACTGCAGTCCTCCAATAAAAGGGTTATATATCAAAAAACAATATGCGAGTAATTAAGGAAAAGGGAGGGCGGAGAGAAAGTGGGCCCTAACCCATAGCGTTCCTTCGTCAAGAAGGAGTGCTAATCAGACCAAACAGCTGCTAGCCCCCTATAAAAGAAGAGAGAGTGGAGGCGAATATGAGTCGTAACCAAAGGATTACGATCTGGATTGAGATAACGATCTTGATTGAAAGGTTCCTTTCATCCCCAGAGCTCAATCAAAATGTCATTTTTCGTTTCCGAATAACAGTGTTCACTATTTACAATCATTAATTTTGTCTGCCGTGGTTAGTTTTTTATTTTTATAAAATGTTCACATTTCAAAAGAGAATCCTACCGAGATAATGACCGTTGCTTTCTTTTTTTGTTTTGAGTTATAGAGAGTTCAGTGATAAGGTAGTGCTCCTGCTTTTTCTCGAGAACACGTCTCGTGTGAAGCAAGAAAAATGGAGCCACAAAGCGGTTCAAACCTTATGAGTCATCCCGATGACACATGTGGAAATATCGATTCCGCTGCTTATATATTCATTGAATGATTTATTTATTTATTCACTCATTCATATATTTATTGATTGAAATAAGGCAATCAATCAATAAAAATTTATTACCAATAAATTGTTACCCAAGTTCACTTTGGAACTACCCCTTTCTGAGTCTATGTAATAAGGTTGTCGTCAATAAGGTTGTTTACTAATATGAAGGGTTATTTTACGCTTATGTTGAGCTGTCTCCATTTTTTCTACGTTTTTTTCCCGAGATCTTATGCTGAAATTTCTCTCTCTCTCTCTCTCTCTCTCTCTCTCTCTCTCTCTCTCTCTCTTTCTCTCTCTCTCTCTCTCTTTCAACATAAACAACCATTTCAGGTATGAAAAACTACGATCAGAATAAACTCAAAGTCTGCATCCAAAGAAAATATGACATAATTTGGCAAGAAGCAAACAAATGTTTTCACGACATGTACATACCAGGGTCGAAAGATCTCTACCCGTATTTGGTCTATCAAATACAGGGACTTAAACCGGAGCAGCTGTACAATATGACACTCCATTTCGAGCGTTCCGATGAATCTAGATGGGAGGGTAGAGGCGATAAGTATTATCCGTCTGAACCATCCAACGCACCACTCATGTCTAATACAGTTTGGCATGAGTTAGGACCGAGAAGTGGAAAGTGAGTTTGATTTTTTTAGGAAGATGCTTTTCACGGTCTTAGTGGTCCCATGGTCCCCTAGCGAGACTGTCAAAATGACCTACGCGTGTCTACGCGCCCTGATATACTGGAAGGCCTTGAAAGGCCGCAGAAGGCCGTAGAAGACCGTGGTCGACCGTCATATTTTGAACATACTTGGACTCTTTCACAGGGCCGCTAGGCCGCCGCAACCCCTGAGCAGCCGATTTCGGGCACAGCCGCCATTTTGACAGCCTTGGGGACCAGTATTCCCGGATTTCTCACCATTGGTCCCAACATAGGACCACCCTAATGGCTATGGGACCACTGAAACCGTAAAGATCCACAAAACTAATTAAAATTTTCAGATTTTGGATGACTCGAGGATGTTCATTCATATATCTGAGAGTGACCAGTAAAATAAACCCTGTTCCGCCCCCAAATACGGTAACTCATTTCAAACATTACCCAATTTGCAATCTTTTTCCAGATTTCTCTTCGTTTGTCTCACAAATACATCCCAGTTTTGTCAATCTATCTGTGGCCGAATAACAAAAGTATGAGATTTCCACCCGCCACGTTCCGCATAGCCCATACAGAATTCTTGGCAGCTCCATGTCCGACAAAGGTAGATCATTAAACTTATCAGAGTCAATATTATTGATTTTTTTTCAGAATGAACGTCTTTCAATGCTAACCACAATAAGAAGGAAGAAGAACTTCACAATCAGAGAGAAAATTAGGAGTGATGGAAAAGATAAACCGACGATTTATGCCACCTGCCGAGTAGAGCACTATCTCACACATGCGCAGGAGATATCGACACAACCACTTTGGAGCACTGTGAGCCGATATCCCTACTTACTTGAAACATCCAAATCTGATTGCTCCATCCATGACAAGGATTCGGGTGTCTCTTCTGAAACGGAGCAGGAATGCCCCATTTTTCAAGCGGAGGTGGATTCCATCAGCTCCTTTCAGCACCAGGATTCGGATATCTCGGAAGACTCGACTATCCTCGGGCCTGAATCGGGACAGGAATGCCCAATTTTTCAAAAAGAGGTGATATTGAATAACGTTCTTATGAATAAAACGTCAAAATTTTTTTAGAATACCGACAGCTCATTCCATGACACTGATTCGGATATCTCAGGGGATTTGGAGCAGGAGTGTCCCATTCTTCAATTGGAGGTGATATTGTGCTTAAAGGAGGGTGGAACTCAAAAAAATAATTTCTCTAAAAATTTGACAGTAGATACCTCTGGTGGGTTTGAACCTAGGGTCCATTTGGCTGAACACCAAAAGCGTTACCGGCTGCGCTATGCGACCCGGAAAGCGCGCCGACTCTACTTGCCTATATGCGCCGGGCCCTTTTTTAGTCTCAATACGAGTATCAATACAACGAGAGTTCCCACCTCCTTTAACGTTCTTACGAGTAATACGTTAACATTTTTCAGAATTGCGATGCCGGTGAACAACATGTGAACTGTTCCACTAGTCCTGTCCCCCAAATAAATTTGGAATCTGAAGAAGATCAGCAAAGGATCAAGATTGAGAATCCTGAATCGCCGCCTCAAATTGATTCCCGTCATCAGTCGGTAATATCTTTTTGTTTTTATAAATTACTCAGGGAATCATGTCAGCGGCGAACTGATGAATTTGCACGACAACTTGCCGATTGCTTGCTAAATGCTTATAGCAAGCAAAGGGCAATTTGCTTACAAGGGAAGGCTCTCATATGTTACCCTCGGATTTTGATGCCAATTTGACAGTAGGTAGTACTTGGGTAGGTAAGTACAAAAATAAAATATTAGCGGCTCATACGCACTTTCATAGGAATGGCAGGCACATTTATAATTTCTCACTAAAAACTGACACTTCAACTTTGAGCAGCCATAACTTTTTTAATTTTTGAGCAATCTGATTCGCTTTTTAACCATTTTGTAGAAAAATTACCGGTTTAAAAATCACTCAACTGAGTCAATGTTCTATCACAAAAACTCGATCCAGTACAACAGGAAATACAAAAATTTTCACTTCGACTGAATTCAATAAGTGCCAATTTTTGCAAAATGGTATCCGGGAGACTATTACTAATCGATTGCTAGTCCCAAATAGTGTCGATATACAACATAAAATATATAGGCTGGGCTCGAGTTACGAGACTTAATTCACTTTTTTTCAAAAATTTTCTCAATTCCATGTATAGGGATACGTTGATTAGGTGAAAAACGGACATTTTCGATCTAGAATTATTTTATTAGATTACATTGAAATGGGTTGCATTCTATACAAAACTGATCATTTCAGCATTTCTAACTCATTTGAAGAGCTGAAATTTGATAAAACGCTCGCAGTTCAAAAAGTCAACGTATCCCTATACATGGAATTGAGAAAATTTTTGAAAAAAAGTGAATTAAGTCTCGTAACTCGAGCCCAGCCTATATATTTTATGTTGTATATCGACACTATTTGGGACTAGCAATCGATTAGTAATAGTCTCCCGGATACCATTTTGCAAAAATTGGCACTTATTGAATTCAGTCGAAGTGAAAATTTTTGTATTTCCTGTTGTACTGGATCGAGTTTTTGTGATAGAACATTGACTCAGTTGAGTGATTTTTAAACCAGTAATTTTCCTACAAAATGGTTAAAAAGCGAATCAGATTGCTCGAAAATGAACAAAGTTATGGCTGCTCAAAGTTGAAGTGTCCGATTTTAGTGAAAAATTATAAATGTGCCTGCCATTCCTATGAAAGTGCGTATGAGCCGCTAATATTTTATTTTTGTACTTACCTACCCAAGTACTACCTACTGTCAAATTGGCATCAAAATCCGAGGGTAACATATGAGAGCCTTCCCTTGTTAGCGCCCGGCAGGCAAACAGCAAGTTGCTGTTGCGGCAATTCGCCGTTTTGTGCGAGCAACTTGCTGTGTTTGCTGGCAATTTGCTGGCAAATTTTTTAAAAGGATTTACGGTATATCAAATTGATTTTTTTTAGAATAAAGATGCCAGTGAACAACATGTTAACTGTGATTTCACTAGTCCTATCCCTCAAGTGAATATTGAATCTGGAGAAAATCAGGATAATATCAAGATAGAGATTCCTGAATCGTCCTATTTCCGTCATCAGCCGGTATTATCGTTTCGTCTTTATGTAGTTCACATTAAATTGTTCCAGGATGACGTTGCCGGTGAGCGTCCTGTACCCCAAATGAATTTGGAATCTGGAAAAAATCAGAAAAGGATCAAAGTTGAAAATCCTGAATCGCCACGAATTGATACCCGTCATCAGCCGGTAATATCTTTTTGTTTTCATAAATGTTATCAAATTATTTTTTTTTAGAAAATCGTTGTCGGTGAACCACCCATGAACGGATTTACTAGTCCTGTCCCTCAAGTGAATATTGAAGCTGGAGAAAATCAGAGAAGGATCAAAGTTGAGAATCCTGAATCGCCGCCTCAAACTGATTCCAGTCATCAGGCGGTAATATCTTTTTGTTTTCATGAATTATACCAAATTAATTTTTTTTAGGTTAACGTTGTCAGTGAACCACCTATGAACGGGTTCACTAGTCCTGTTCTTCAGAAGAAGAGGAAGACTGGAGAAAATCAGGAAAGGATCAAGGTTGAAAATCTTGAGTCGCCTCAAATTGATCTCCGTCATCCACTGGTAATATCTTTTTCATTGGTAATATCTTTCTGTTTCTAGGTGTATCACAAAAAATATTTTAGGATAATGTTGTCCGTGAACCACCTGTGAATGAATTCACTAGTCCTGTCCCCCGGATGAATATGGAATCTGGAAAAGATCAGGAAAGGATCAAGATTGAAAATCCTGAATCGACTCAACTTGATTCTCGTCATCAGCCGGTAATTTCTCTTTGTTTTCACGTATATCACTTTAATATTTTTAGGATAACGTTGTCGCTGAACCTAGCCCTATTCCTCAATTATTGATGGAAACAGAAGTGACGCCGAGAAGAATCAAGCTGGAAAATCCGAGCTCACCTCCATCTGATTCTTGTCATCAGCCGGCCAATTGCTTCCAGAATATCGTTACCGGTGATCCAGTTGTGAACGGTTCCACTAGTCCTGTTCTCCAGAAGAAGAGGAAATCTGGAGAAAATCAGGAAAGGGTCAAGATTGAGAATCATGAATCGCCGACTCAAACTGATTCTCGCCATCAACCGGTAATATATTTTTGTTTTTTATAAATTATTTGGAAAATACAACAGGTTGAAACGCGCTCCATTACGACCCTCCGCGTTTCAAGCGCTATTTCTCTTTCTCTAACCGTCCGAGAAAGCGAAATTGCATACACAACGAGGAGGGTCGCAATGGAGCGCGGTTCAACTTGTTGAATTTTCCTAACATATCTAATAAATTTTTTTTAGGATAACGTCGTCGGTGAGCCACCTGTGAACGGTCATGTTCTCCAGAAAAAGAGGAAAACTGGAGAATTCGGATCCCATCACTTCGATTCTCGTCATCTTCCGTGTCCGTTTTTCCCTCAACACCAACCAACTCCAAACTTTGCCAATTTTCCGTATTGGGGTATGCAGCCAAATCTTAATCACCTTGCGTTCTATTCTCAATGGAATTCTCATATGATGCCAAATCATCTAAATCCCCATCCCATCAACCATCATTTTTTCCCATCGGCAAATTGTTTCACTTTTCCGAACCCTGACCGATTAATGACTACCTATCCAAACCAATTCTATCCAACAACTCTCAACTATTCTGCTTATCAGAACATGCCTCCAAATTATCAATTTCCTACCAATTTCCAAGTTCCAATGCGGTCATTGGCAAACGGTCCATATCCAGTTTATCAAACAAATCCAGATAATTCGGCTTGGTGGAACATTCCGAACCCGGGAAGATTTTCATAATGTATCATTTTCTCTGAAAAACTTTTTGTTCAAAATTGGTTAATTGAATTTCTCGGGTTCCTTCCTGTTAGGATTCTCCATCACTTGTTCTTACTTCTCCCCTTTATTCCTTCTGGTGTATCACTTTTTTGAAAGTTCAAAAATCCAAAATTTAGAGTTAATATCTACATAGTATGATAGTTGATAAATGATATCTAATTTGAATACGTTTTTACAATAGAATACCTCTGTTTCTGAAAATTTTCATGCGCTCATAAACTAGAAATCCGGCGGTACGCTGAATCAGAACTGCCCCAAATGAGATTTGTGTCACATCTCAAAAGTGGGCGGAGCTAGGAAAAAGTTGTCAACTGCAAACTTTTTCAGAATTGAATTTGAAGCAAGTTTGCAGTTGGCAACTTTTTTCTGGCTCCTCACACTTTTGAAATGTGGCACAGTTCTGATTCAGCGTACCGTCAAAAATCCCAATTTTTCGAAACTATGCCTTGTTTATACTCATTCGAATCGTCTTGACTTTCTGATTCCAAAATAATTGGTGAAAAGTTGTTTCGATCAAAATGAATGAAGCTACAGTAGCTCTATGAAAAAAAAACATTCGTTTTTTTATTACAATTTGACAGTCTCTCCCAGACAATATTGACACTCTTCCGCTCAAGAGAAGTATGAATCATGAGAAAGCGGCAGCCTTCTCTTCTCCACTTTCTTCATTCTATTCGTACTATTGCGGTAGAAAATGATGACTCCTTCGGGTTTTGGGGTCTTTTTTTCTGATTATTTCTAATATTTCTATTAATGTTCGAAGTATTTCTTTGGAAATCTTCGATACAAATTAGGATCGGCAAATTGGATCAAGAAGATTTAAACGAAAAATTTGCATCTTTGAATCGATCGACTCGCGAAGAAAGTCGAGATTTTGGAACTTTTTTCGTCTGACAATCCTTTCGGAGAGGTTTTTTTTTGTATTCCTAGTACACTATCAGGACGCAAATTTTCTTCAACGTCTTGTTTCAAGTCAACATCTAGATTACAGAAAGCCAACAAACTTATATTGAATTCACTCTCCTCCCTTACGTACTCTTGGTCAAATGAACCCTTGTTATTTTTTATTTGTATTTGATTATTCAAAAATCAACTAAATGTTACAAATTCCAACAAATAATAAAGATTTTCTTCAAGTTTTGTCTTTGAAAGTCAATGTTTTTTTTCCGGACTCCGAGTCACAGAGGAGAACTATGAGGAGGCTGTGACTCATACATAACCGCAAGTTGCTTGGTCATGCCGTAGACTTGAGAGTATTATCAGTTATGAAAAAAGTGATCTAATATAATTTATTACAACTTATCAAAGTTCACTTTTTAAAAAATTTTCATGAGATGTTATTGATGACTCCTTCTCCCTCCATATCGTGAACAACATTGTTCTCATGAAGATGATCTTGCAAAGTCCACCAAATTCTTCTTTCTGAATTTTAACACATTTTTGGTGGAAAATTACTTCACGAATTAGTTATGAGCACCCGGATAATTGCTCAAGATGGAAGTCTAGCCCAAAGTTCTAGAAACCTACGTTCTGGTTTCGAAATTGTTGATACATTCGCATTTGACTTCTCGTTGAGCGTTTCATTTTCAAATTTATATCTAAAAAAACAATTGTTGAAATCAAGAAAATGAAAATAGAACTATACCATTTTATGGGCGTCCAACAATTGCCGGAAACACTTTGAAACCATTTTTTATTTGAAAATCCTAACGGATATCAGAATATTAGAATGAATTTTTAACAATATTCAGCAAAAAATCGATAGAAAAAATAAAAATAATCTGATGAAGAGACTCCCAATCCACAAGGGAATCACATTCTCCATCGGGAGGGAAATGCAAAATGAATGTTATTTTTTCCAGATGGCAGGAGAATGCGAGAGGGAGGGGAGACGCAGACAGAATGAGTCATGGAAAGAATAGAATGTTCGATGATCATTGAGTTAGTGATCAAAAAACATCAATGAGGCACATTAGAAAATCTAGGAAATGAAAAAAGCAAAGTGGAATTGTCTTCTCGAAACCGACAGTATCTGGGTGGTCTTTCATCTGAACTGATTTGAAATAGGATTTTCAAATTCACGGATTTAAGACGGTCAGAGGGCTTATTTCCGGCTTATTTCCGGCCAATTTCCGGCTATATTCCGGCCTATTTCCGGCTTATTTCTGGCTTAATTCCGGTGTTTTTTTATTGTTTTTCTGTACATAAACTTTATCATCGTTGTTTTTCTCCTTTCATGAACTTTCATACGTTAACAGAAAAAGAAGAAAAAAGATGTAAACAGATGAATAAAATTTCAGAATTTCAACAGTGGCAATAGAAAAAGTTAACAAATGTAGAAGAAACCAGTCAAAAAATTAACAAGTTAACAAAAAAATTCAAGTGCTGATACTGTCAATTGTGGCGCGAAGAACACTTTCCACTTTCGATACGGGAACTATCTGTAAAAAAACATTATTATCCAAATTTCTAGTTTTAATTCGAACCTTGTCCAGAGCTTTTAACAGTTTAATGTTTTTCTTCAACGTCTTCAGAACCCCTTCGAGACCCTTGAAACATGAATTGAGAATAATCGTATGGAACATCAAGAGCATATCACGAAGACTGATTGCTTCCCCTGAGGATTTCAGAGCACCATGTTTGGACAATTTGAGAATCAAAAAGTCCATTGCCACAGTCACTTCTTTGTTGGACACCTCAACTCCTCTTCCAGTTTTCTCAATCTTCGTGTCAAGCTCCATTTGCAATTCCGACAGTCCAGGGGTATCCAAGCCGAGAATCAGTGAATTGAAGGCTTTGAGGACTATTTTCAATGAAGATTGAGCTTCCTCTGCATACTCTTTTTTAATTGGAACTTCAATCACGTCAGGGAGTGGCTTTGGAATCTGTTGAATATCAACATCTTTTTCAATTTCATTCGGAAGCTCGAGGGGTCCACGGAATGGATTCAACTCGACTCTTGATGGATCGTCATGAGAGATGTTGTCATTCGAGTTTCCTGGATTCATGGATTTCTCCGTATGTGGTTTTGTCCTTTTCGATGTGCTGGATCCAGCAGATGCATTAGTCTTTCTCTTCGGTGTTTGAGGTGTGCAAGATGTGGAGGAGCTGGTCTTGCCAAGGAGGTCCCCAGCGCGTGCCGCTTGCAGCCGCAAAAGGGGCGGTGCCTCCATTTTCGTAATCGGGCGCTGAAGAGACGCAGAGAAAACTTCTCCGACCGCTGAAGAGACGCAGAGAAAATTTCTCTGCGTCTCTTCAGCGGCCGGATTACAAATCTGTAATGCGATCTCCCCCCCCTTTTCAATTTTCGTTGCGGTCGGGCACGTTTTGCGCCTTCCTTGGGTCTTGCTCGAATCCTCCATAGTTTGGGGGCGTGGCTTTGGGATCTGTTGAATATCCGGGTCGTCTTCAATATCATTTGGGACCCTGAGGAGTCCACGGAATGGCTCTACTTTAACTCTGGGTGGATCGTCATAGGAGAAGTTCTCATCCATTTCTGATTCATGTGATTTTTCAGTTGGTGGATCGAAATCGAAGTTGCCGTCAATTGACATTTCTGATCGGTTTCTGGCGGGAGTCTCGTTATCAAAACCAATCGCTCCGTTCGACGGTGCCATAAGATTTTCTGTCTTATCCAGATGACCGTTCTCCTCGTCTAAATCAAATTTACAGGCGTCTTCTGGATGATCATTCTCTTTCTCTTTCTCCTCGTTGCCACCAGAATTACGCTGCTTCTCAACTGTTTTTCTGCTCTTTCTTCTTCTAACCCAATCTATTTTTTTCGTTGCTGATAAACTGGGGTCTCCATTCAAAATCAAACGGCCATCATTGGCTTCATATTTCGTGATTCTATTAAGATCGTCCACTTCCACCACAGCATCTTTTCGGAGTCTGCAAAAGAACTTCGTTTTAATTATTAGCTGTTTTGTCTCACTCATTCAGAAAATCCGAATCCACTGTTTCGCTCAAACCGAAAAGCTGCTTAACTATCGAGTTGGTGTCCAAATATTCTGTTTTTTGAATCTCTCGGCAATATGATGCAATTCTGAAAATCAATAATAAGAGTTAACGTATTGAAAACTTGTTAATCACCTTGCTTGAATGCATAATAATGATCGTGATAATTTAAAAAGACTATTGAAATCCTTAGTAAATTTTAGAATGTTTAGTGGTGCATCAACATTTTCGCACATATCCGTGATGAAATCAATGAGATTACTCATTTCTTTCTCTTTCACATTCTTTGGCACTGTATCAGCATTGTTCTTCTTTTCGAAATAATTATTGATCAACCACCGATTGTCTTGTTTTGACTCAGGTCTTGGAGTTCTATTCTTTGCTGATCGACGTTGCTCTCGCTCCAATGGTAAGCTTCCGTTGAGAGCTTTGTACTTTGTGAATCGATTTTTGTGATCGACTTTGACGGGTGCGTTCTTTTTCGATCTGAAAAGTTACGATGAGACATGAATCAACAGGAATATGCATTGAAGGCGCATACGATAAGCTTGGTGAGGCTGAGAAACGGTGGTCGCGCGAGAAACAAAAGATAGAGAGCGCGCGGAACGCGGAGAGGGAAAAGAAGGAAACAGCACGCGAAAAGTGGAGACGACAGAGAAAACTCTCGCTCTCTCTGCTTTTCGCGTGATATTTCCTTTTTTCCGCTCCGTGTTCCGTGCGCTCTCTGCCGCTTGATTCCAGAGAAACAAGTGTCTTCGCCCTCAAAACAAGTGAAGTCGAACGCCGCATGCGCTTTTTTTTGTACTTACTTTTTCAAGAACTTTCGATTGACCGGAACACTCAAAACGAATATCATTTTCTTTTTTGTGTTTGCGTCGATGTGCTTAAAACTTTTGATCATGGTACGAAGTGTAGTAATTCTGAAAATAAATCAATCATCTAGACAGATTTTTAATTGTTGCAAACCTCATTTTTATGCAGTTCACTGTTTGCGGAGCTCCACTCTTTTCTTTGAATTCTTCGGCTATTTGTTTGAGGTTTATTGGAGATTTCGCATCTTTTGCTTTTTCGATGATATAATTGATCAAGTCTTTATACTCCGGATCAGTTGTCCAATGATTTGTTTTGAGTGGCGCCATTCAACTAAAAATAAGAATAATTCTGATTAAAGTTGAAGAACGAAGCGGAAGAAAATCGAAAAATATTAATTTCTGGTCATTTTTTAAGAAAAAGTTCTGCGACAAGTCAAGAACGAGCTAGAGAAAATCATTAAAAGTTTGAGAAAAAAACACCAAACGCAAAACATTTACATGCGCAGCCTATTGCGCATGTACAGTAGCCTTCGAAAAATTTGCGGGTCGAAAATGAGCTCATCAACATTTTTAAAAGTGCTGAAACCAGTTCAAAATATAAACAAACGTAATCGCTTTAAATGTTTCTCATCTTTTATCATGTGAAAAATTGAACAAACATTCCATTTCGCAATAATTTTTTTCGAGTCACAAATTTTTTGAAGGCTACTGTACAATTAAAGGCGCAGGGAGAAAATTGAAAAATTTGAAGTTATGCTTGTAAAAAATTTTCAGAGCAAACATTAAAAGTAAATCGTAATTTGCCAATTGATTGTACTTGCTTACTTGTTATTTTGTAAATACAGTCTGACATCGTCGCTCTTTCTTTTTTATGAACCTACTGATTTTATATCAGAAAAGAAAAAAAAATACCGTGCAGCCAAAAAAGGATACTGTGCAGTAAAAAGAGCTCTTAGAAGAAAAATCAAAAGAAATTTTTTTTAAATAAATTGTCAATGGGAATATTTAGCAAATGCAGTTAACAAAGAAAAACAGGCGGAAAATTAACAAAACAACAGAAAAACAAAGCATTCAATTGCAGATATTATCCAATGTGGAGCGGAGAACACTATCCACTTTTGAAACTGGAACCTTCTGTAAAACAACTATTATTCATAGAAAATCTCAAAAAAAAAAGCGAACCTTATCCATAACTTTCAATTGCTCAATGTTCACTTTGAGCTTCTCCAGAATCCCTTCGAGACCGTTGAAACTTAAGGTCAGAATGATCGTCCGGAGCATCAAGAGAATATCCCGGAGACTGATTGCTTCCTCGGAAGATTTCAGTGCACCGTGTTTGGATAATTTGACAATCAAAAGGTCCATTGCCAAAATCACTTCATTGTTGGAAACCTCAACTCCTCTTCCAGTTTCCACGATTTTCGTATCAAGCTCCATTTGAAACTGTGACAGTCCAGAGGTGTCCAAGCTAAGAGTCAGTGACTTGAGGGCTTTGAGGATCATTTTCAGTGAAGTTTGAGACTCCTCTTCATACTCTTTTTTGATCGGAGCTTCTATAACATGTGGGGTAGACTTAGAAGTCTTTGAAACATTCGGATCTTTTTCGATTCCTCCTGGATTCGTAGATTTGTCTGAAGGCCGCTTGGTTCGTTTCGATGTGCTGGATCCAGCAGATTCATCAGCCTTTCTCTTCGGTGTCTTAGGTGCATGAGATGTAGAGGAGCTGGTTTTGCTTTTTGGGGGAATCTCGCTGAAAGAACAAATCTTCGTATCAGACTGATAAGTAAAGAGCAAAATGCATTAAATAAACAATTTCTAGCTTACATTCTTGGTTTCTCGACTTCTGCATTTCCAGTGATTTCTGGGTCATTCTCCTCTCCAACAATCTCTCTCGTTTCGGTTTTTTCTGATGCATAAGATCTTTCAGTTGGAGAATCGAAATCGAAGTTATCGTCAATTGGAATTTCTGTTGGTGAACGATTCCTGGCTGGAGTCTCGTTATCAAATCCATCCGCTTTGTTCGATGGATCCAAATGATCTTCTGTCTCACTCAGATGAGTATTCTCGTCGTCTGAATCAAATTCACTGTCGAATTCATCACTCGAGTATTCTTCACTGTTATCATCTGAATATCCATCTTCTTTTTCACTCTCCTCGTCTTCATCAGCACTAGGAATGCACTGCTTCTTGACTGTGTTTTTGCTCTTTCTTTTTCTAACCCAATTTAATTTCATCTTTGTTGATTGGCTGTGGTCTCCATGCAAAGTCAAGCTACCATCATTGGCTGTATACTTCGTGATTCTATTCATGCCGTCCACTTCCACGACAGCATCTTTTCGAAGTCTGTAATAGTTTTTTCCGGATTAATGACACCTGTTCTAACGTTGCTCACTTTTCAACATAATTCGAATCCAATTTCGCACCCAGACCAAACAGTTGCTTCACTTTAGAGGAAGTGTCCAAAAGTTCCTCTTTTTGAATTTCACGGCAGTATCTTTTAATTCTGGAAATTATTTTATGTCAGATTGACAACATCAACATGATTGGTTACCTTTTATAAAAACAATCTTTTTGTCGTGCTAATCCAAAGTGCTTATTGAAATCTTTAGTCAATTGACGAATACTTAGTGGTGAATTAACTTTTTCGCACTCTTCAGTGATGAATTCAATAAAATCTCTCATTTCTTTCTCTTCTTCATTCTTTGGAAGTACATCATCATCGTTCTTGTTTTTGAAATATTTATTGATCAACGAACGCCTTTCAAAATGACTGTGACCTCCTTTTAGTTCGAAACTTTCATCGTTTGCTTTGTAATGAGTGATTCGTTGTTTTTCATCAATTTCTACGACTGCGTCCTTTTCCAATCTGAAAAGTTGCGTTGAAGACATAAATAAACAAGAATATGTGCTTACTCTTTCAAGAACCTTCGATTGACCAGAGCGCCTAAAGCAAACAGCATTTTCACTTTTGTCTTTGTGTCGATGTGCTCGAATCTGTGGATCCAGGAACGAACTCTTATAATTCTGAAAGAAAATCTATTCCGAATGAAATTTTCTTTGTTGCAAACCTGTGAGTTAGACAGCCCACTGTTTGCGGAGCTCCACTCTTTTCCTTGAAATCTCTAACCAATTGATGAATGTTAAACGGTGATTTCGCATATTTTGTTTCTTGGATGAGATAGTTGAGTAAGTCAATGTATTCTGGATCAGTTGTCCAACGGTTTAAGTACTTTTGCGCCATTTTGCTGAAAAGATTGTGTTGCCTAAGCCCACATAATTATAAATTTCTTCATGAGGAAAAAAAAGCTGATTGGTTCTAGCAGCGCACAGTAGGAAAAATAAGGGCAACTAACTGGAGTTGAGAACAAATATGAAAAAAAAACCGAGGAAAATTAAACAAAAAATTCATTTCGCAAAGTTTTTGGTTTCTCAATTTTTCGAAGGCTACTGTACTTTAAAGGCGCATTCAAAAATGTTATCACAGTACGTACGGTAGCAATTAAATTTATACGGTAGTTTTCGTGGTGATACATCGGGTCGGGACGCCGGCCACAACTGTCTTCCATACAGATTGGCATAATAAGTTTAAAGAGTGCGGTAAAGAAATTATTGAGACAGTTGAATAATTAATAGACCGTTCGGGTCTGTCGAAAACAGTCTGCGAAAAGAAGGTTTTGTTTAATTTCTCTCAACTTGAAATAAATGTTTTTTCCTGTTCATTTCAATTACCTGCCTTTAAAATCTATCACATTTTTGTGAGTTTTCAATAAAAAATGTATCGATTACCATGTTAAAAATAAATACGTGGCGCAAACAACACAATCATTCAAACAAAATAATCATGGTGGAACCACACCAAGAGTCAAGCAATGTCGTTTTATTCTTTTAATGAACAAAGAATAGTACAGATGTTGATAGTGAAACGGGGAACAAATTATTAGAAACAGTTAGAAAATGCAAACAAAAACATGCAAAAATTAACAAATCAACAAAAAAAGGGTTTCAAGTACAGATGATATCTAATGTGGCACTGAGAACACTATCCACTTTTGACACTGGAATCTTCTGAAAAAATATTATTATTGAACCTTCTAGACCTTAATCAAACCTTATCCTGAGGAGTGAGCTTCCTCTTCATACTTTTCTTCAGTCGGATAGTCTATGATTTCCGGGTATAACACTGGCATCTGTTCAATATCCGAATCCTCTTCAATCTCATCTAAAAGCCCGAGAGGTCCACGGAATGGATTCAACTCGACTTTGGGAGCATCGTCATAGGAGAAGTTGTCATTCATTTCTCGTGGATTCATGGACTCCTTTGAAGGTGGTTTCGTCCGTTTCGATGAGCTGGATCCAGCAGATGCACCAACCTTTCTTTTCGACGTCTTCGATGTACAAGATGTAGAGGAGCAGGCCTGGCTTTTTGGAATAGTCTCACTGTAAAAATATGGTAATTCCGAAACAATGGAGTTGAGATGAGGTAAGCGGGAAAGTATGCAAATGCGCTCCACTGACAAATAAAAATAGGACTCAGGTTCTTTACGCCTTAATCTGAACGATTTCTTATTGTATCAGGCTAATATTATTGATAACAGAAGAGAATATATTCATGCCTCCTTTTTGGAGACTATGTGTTATTAATTGCTCGGTATCAAAATCAGATTCGAATATAAATGAGTTGTAGCTTACAATTTTCTTGTTTTTTCCGCTGCATTTCCAATGATTCCGAAATAATTGCCCTTATCTTCTCTCATTTCGATTTCATCTGATCGATAGGATCTTTCAGTTGGAGGATCAAAATCAAAGTAATCGTCCATTGACATATATGTTGGAGAAAAAACTGGAATATCGTCACCAAAATCAACCACTTCATATGATTGTGCCATAGGAACTTCGGTCTCATCTAGATGATTATCATAGTTGTTTAAATCGAATTCGCTATCGAACTCTTCAATGCAGTATTCATTCTCACTGTCACTCTTCTTGTCTACATCGCCGATCCGTCCTGATTTTGCTGGTAAGCTGGGGTCTCTATTCGAATTTAAACGACCATTATTGGCTATATATTTCGTTATTCTTCTCAGATTGTCCACTTCCACAACAGCATCTTTCCGGAGTCTGAAATAGAGTAATGTTAAGCGTGTTGTCTTTTTTATGGTTTATCTCACTCGTTTAGAAAATTCGAATCCAATATCGCCCTCAGACAGAACAGTTGTTTAACTTTAGTGAAAGTGTTCAAGATTTCCAATGTTTGAATCTCACGACAATAAGCTTTGATTCTGAAAATAGATTTTAAACAGTGTCTCAGTGTAAATGTTAACAGAATTGATCACCTTTTATGAATAAAATCTAATGATCGTGCTATTCCAAATTGATTGTTGAAATCTTCAGTCAATTGACGAATACTTAGTGGTGAATTAACTTTTTCGCACTCTTCAGTGATGAATTCAATGAAGTTTCCCATTTCTTTCTTTTCCTCAAAGTTTGGAACTGCATAGGGATCGTTCTTTTTTTCAAAATAGTCAATGATCATGGACCTCTGGCTTCGTTTTGACTCGAGTGTTGCACCCCTCATTTTCGCTGATAAACTGTGATCACCTCTTAATTCCAAACTTCCGTCGGACGCCTTGTAATAAGTGATTCGATTTTTCTCATCAACATCGACCAGAGCTTCTGTTCGGAGCCTGCAAAAGAATTTCGTCTAGTTGTCTTACTTTTTTTTAACACCTCTCTAGAAAATCCGAGTCCACTGTTGCACTCAGACAAAACAATTGTTTGACTTTGGAGTGAGCATCTTTGAATTTTATGTTGTGAATCTCATAGCAATATGTTCTAATTCTGAAAATCAATAATGACGGTTGTCACATTGAGGTAATGAATAAAGTTTATCACCTATCGTGAACACTTTCAAATGATCGTGATGTTCCAAAGTGCTCATTGAATTCCCTAGCCAATGGACGGATGCTTAATGGTGAATCAGTGTTCTCGCATTCTTTAGTGATGAATTCAATCAAATTCCATATTTCCTTCTCGTCTTCATTCTTTGGGACTACATCACCGTCGTTCTTGTTTCCACAATAATCAATGATCAGCGACCGGAGGCTTCGTTTTGATTGTAATTTTGCATTTTCTGTTTTCGCCGAGTGACTGTGGTCTCCATTTAATTCCAATTTTCCGTCGTTTGCTTTGTATTGAGTGATTCGTTGTTCACTATCGACTTCAACGAATGCGCTTTTTTCCAATCTGAAGAATAGCGATGAAGACATAAGGAATATGTACTCACTCTTCCAAGAAGTATGCATCGACCGAACCGCTCAACGCAAATAACAACTTTATCTTCGTGTTCGTGTCGATGTGCTCAAAACTGTGGATATGTTTACGCATTCTTTCGATTCTGAAAAGAGAAAAATTCTGAATAAAACCATACACATTACAAACCGAGATTTTAAGCAGCCTTCTGTTAGCGCAGTTCCACGCTCCTCTTTGAAATCTCTAATCAATTGTTGAACGTTAATCGGTGATTTCGCATTTCTTGTTTTTCCGATGAGATACTTGAGTAAATCAGTGTATTCTGGATTAGTTGTCCAACGTTTTGAACTGGTCTGTGACATTTGGCTGAAAATAGTAATGCTGTTTATATTGAAAAAGTGAAGAACTATGACCTTAGACAAGGTGATGATCGATGGGCGGTAGGAGGACGGTGGCTTCGTTTCGATTCGAGATGTGCAGTTTTCAGTTTTGCTGGCTGACTGTGGTCTCCTCTCAGTTCCAAACTGTCGTTGATTCCTTTGTAATATGTGATTCGATTCATCTCGTCGACCTCCACGAATGCGCACTTTTTCAATCTGGAAATGTTTTGATGGGTACATAAATGAACAAGGGATATGAACTTACTCTTCCAAGAAGTAGGTATTGACCGGAACGCTCAACGCGAATAACAATTTTACTTTTTCTTCATTGTCGATGTGCTCAAAACTGTGAATTATATAACGAACTTGTATAATTCTGAAAACAAAGCAATACTAAACAGAATTATGTTTGTTGCAAAACCTCTGTTCTAAGCTTTTTGTCGTTTGAAGTGCGCCACTCTTTTCCTTGAAATCTCTTGCCAATTGTGTTAAATTCATTGGCGGTTTTGCATTTTCCGTTTCTTCAATGAGATAATTGAGCAATTCGATGCATTCCATATCAGTTGTCCAGTAATTTTTAGTGTCTCTTGCCGTCAATAGCCGATGACATCCATTTAATTCCAGACTTTTCGATTTGTAATGCGTGATTCGGTTGTTCCCATCGACTACGACGTTAGCATCAGTAGATAATCTATGAAATTGGGATTGTAAACATGCATCAATTTCAATACCTTCTTACTTCTGCAAGAAATCTTCATTGACCGAAACACTCAACGCAAACAACATTCTGACTTTTGTGTCTGTTTCGATGTGCTCAAAACTGTGAACAATGTTACGCAATCTATGGATTCTGAAAACTGAAAAATTCTTGATAAAACCATACACATTACAAACCGAGACTCTAAGCAGGTGTCCGTCAGCGCAGTTCTACTTTTTTCTTTGAAATCTCTAACGAATTCGTAAATTTTAATCGGTGATTTCGCATCTCTTGTTTTTTCGATGAGATAGTTGAGTAATCCGATGTATTCTGGTTCAGTTGTCCAGCGCTTTGAAAAGGTTTGCGACATTTTGCTGAAAAATAACAATAGCTGGAGAATATTGACAAAAAAGAAACAGAAACAAGAAAAATCCGACTATGAACGGGAGACGAGGTACGAATCAGTCGATACCTGGTTATTTTCAGAGCAAAAAAAATGTGTTTAATTCTGCTTTAGATCGTGAAAAAGCCAAAGAAATCATTTTAAACCTGCAGAAACAATTGCAAGCACAAAAATTTCTATGCGTCGACCTTTAAACGTGACGTTTCCGGTTGCGCCTTTAAAAGTACAGTAGCCTTCGAAAAATTTGCGGGTCGGAAATTGGCTCATTTTTCTTGCTGAAAATACCAACAAATGTATTCGCTTTAATTGTTTCTCATTTATCGAATCATGTAAAAAAATATAACAAGCATTCCATTTCGCAAAATTTTTGACGCAAAAATTTTTAGAAGGCTACGGTACAATTAAAGGCGTGTTTGCAAATATAAAGTTAGAATTTGAAATCGTGCTTATAAAAATATTCAGAGAATTTTTTCCACTCAATCCAAGCCAATTTTTCCTTTAAATAGAGTCTAGCAGTGTCGTTTCATTTTTTCATAAATAAAGAGCAGTACAGATGTTAATAGTGAAACGGGGTACAAATTATCAGAAACAGTTAGAAAATGCAAATAAAGACGTGCAAATAGTGAACAAATTATCAAAAAAGGCATTTAAGTACAGATGATATCTAATGTGGCACTGAGAACATTATCCACTTTTGACACTGGCACCTTCTGTAAAAATATTATTATTGATTCTTCTAGGTCTGAATCAAACCTTATCCTGAGCTTTCAACTGCTCAATATTCTTCTTCAGCATCTCCAGAATCACCTCAACGCCGTCAAAACTTGTATTCATTAAGATTGTCCGGAGCATCAATAGAATCTCACGGAGGCTGATTGAGTCTTCGGAAGATTCGAGTGTATCATGTTTAGTCAATTCGAGAATCAAAAAATCCATTGCCATCATCACTTCTTTATTGGGAATCTCAATTTTTCTTCCAGATTCCAAGATTTTCATTTCAAGCTCCACCAGAAATTGGTACAATCCTAGCGCATCTAAGTTGAGAATAAATGATTTGAAGGATTTAAGGACCGATTTCAGTGAAGTTTGAGCCTCCTCTTCATATTTTTCTTCTATTGGATCTTCTATGAGTTTGGGGCGTAACTTTGACATCTGTCCAATATCCGAGTCTTTTTCTATATCATCTGAAAGCTCGAGAGGTCCACGGAATGGATTCAAATCGATTCTGGCTGGATCTTCATAAAAGAAGTTGCCATCCATTTCTCCTAGATTCATGGATTCCTCCGAAAGTGGTTTTGTCCGTTTCGATGGGGCGGATCCAGCAGATGTATCAGCTTTTCTTTTCGGTGTTTGAGATGTACGTGGAAGAGCCTCGCTGAAAAAAAGGTGCTGATTTGAAAACAATGGAGTTGAGTAGGCGCATGAGATAAGCAAGAAAGAATGCAAAGGCGCTCCACTGACAAAAAAAAAGATATGATTCAAATTTTTTACGCCTAAATATGAATAATTTCTAATTGTTCTGTTTATCAGGCTGATATCATATGGTAATAACTCGGTATCAAGATTCAGAGAGAACAAGCTTACAATTTTCTTGTCTTGGCTGCTGCATTTCCAGTGATTCTATGGGCATTCTTCTCTCCATTAACCTCCATCATTTCCATTTCATCTGATCGATGGGATATTTCAGTTGGAGGATCAAAAACAAAGTAATCGTCCATTGACATATATGTTGCAGAAAGAACTGGAATATCGTCATGAAAATCGACCGCTTCGTTTGATGTTTCTGTAAGAACTCCGGGTTCATCGAGATAATTATCATAATTGTTCAAATCGAATTCGTTGTCGAACTCTTCAATGAAGTATTGATCATTGTCGTTTTCTGAATATCCGTCTTCTTCATCGATCTCCTTGCCTTCACCGCCACCAGAATTACATCGCCACCAGGAATTTTCGACTGTTTCGCTATTCTTTGTTCTCTCAATCCAACCTAGCCTCATCTTTGCTAATGCACTGTGAGCTCCATGTAAAGTCAAGCCACCATTATTAGCTGTATATTTTGTGATCCTATTCAGATCGTCTACTTCTACAGAAGCATCTTTTCGAAGCCTGCAAAAAATCCGTTGAAAATGATATCATCTTCTTTGCTGTGTCGTACTCTTTCAAAAAATCCGGATCCAGTGTCCCACCCATATAAAACAGTTTCTTAACTTTGGATTGAGTGTCGAAGAATTCTATTCCTTGAATCTCATTGCAATATGCTCTAACTCTGAAAATAGATTATAAACATTGTGTTAGTGTAAAAGTTAACAGAGTTGACCACCTTTTAGTAATACATTTCGATGATCGTGATGTTCCAAAGTGCTCATTAAAACCCTTAGTCAATTGACGGATGCTTAGTGGAGAATCGACATTTTCACATTTCTCCGTGATAAATTCAATCAAATTCCTCATTTCTTTCTCCTCATCACTCTTTAAAACTGCATCAACATCGTTTTTTCCCTTGAAATAATTGATGATCAACGATCGAATGCTTCCTTGTGCAGTTCTATTCTTTGCAGACTGATCATGATCTCCTCCTAATTCCAGAGTGCCATCGTTCGCTTTGTAATGAACAATTCGGTTCTTTTCATCAACATCGACCAGAGCTTCTGTTCTAAGTCTGCAATAGAAGACCGTTCAAGCCGAGTACTTTTATTTTTGTTTTTTTTTTTCAATTACTTTTCTAGATAATCCAAATCTACTGCAGCGCTCAGACCAAACAGTTGTTTAACTTTGGAGCGAGTGTCAACAAATTCCATTCTTTGAATCTCTTGGCCGTATCCGTTGATTCTGTAAATTATAAAATTAGGTTTTCACAGTAGAGACATGAGCAGTGATCACCTATATCGAATTTCTGAAGACATCGATGTTCGGAACTTCTCAACAAATTCTTTAGCCAATCGACTGATTCTTAGTGGAGTATTGACATTGCCGCACTTTTCAGTGATGAATTCAATCAACTTCCACATGTCTTCCTCTTCCTCACTGTCTGGAACTGCATTATGATCGTTCTTTTTTTCAAAATAACTTTTGATCATCGATCGGTAGCTTCGTTTTGGCTCAATTAGTGCAGTACTGTTTATTGCTAGTACACTGCGATCGTCTCCTAATTCTAAACTCCCGTCGTTTGCTTTGTAATAAATGATTCGTTGTTTATAATTGACTTCCACGAATGCGTCTTTTTTCAATCTGAAAAGTTGCGATGAAGACATAAA
>GL379891.1:29717-46629 GCA_000143925.2 Caenorhabditis brenneri | reverse complement strand
TATCGAAGTCGTAACGATGAATTCACGAAGCGATAGCAATGTTGCATAGTCACATCATAGCTGCTTTAAGTTCATACATCTGATATATAGGGACGTCTCATTCGACGGCGGCTAACGCCATCAGATATTGTTTTGCTCTGTCACACTGCCTCATACGCGCCAAGCAAATAAAACAACTGTTGGCCTGGTCTGTCGTCTTTCTTCTCGGTAGTTCCACTGTCGCATCAGCATCTGTTACAGGTTAGTCAAAGACGTAATCATAGTACTTCAGAGTTTTAGTTTCCAGAGTAATACATGCAATTAAAGAGTTCAACTTGCGAAAAGCCTTTTTTCGAAAATGAAGTTTTCGAAACGTCTACTTGCGAAACGTCACTTTTGCGAAATGACCAAAACTTGCGAAACGTCGCATTTTCGATATGTCTGTTTTCGAAATGTCGCGGAGCCGAACAGTGAGCTGATCACCTTGATCGAACAGTCGATGGAGGTATCGATGTTTGGCACTTATCAATGAAGTCTTTAGCCAATCGACTGATGCTCAGTGGAGACTTTACATGTTTACATTTTTCAGTAATGAGTTCAATCAGATTCCCCATCTCTTTCTCTTCCTTATTCTTTGGGACTGCATCAGCATCGTCTTTTGTTTGGAAATAATTTATGATGAGCGATCGGTGGCTTCCTTTTGATTCGAATCGAGCAGTTTTCGTTTTTGCGGAGCTACTGTGATCTCCATTTAATTCTAAAGTTCCGTCGTTCGCTTTGTAATGAATGATTCGTTTTTGATCATCAACTTTTACAAGTGCTTCCTTTTTCAATCTGAATAGTTGTGATATAGACATAGATCAAATGGAATATCTACTCACTTTTTCAAGAAATTTGCATCGACTGAGGCGCTCAAAGCAAAGAGCAATTTAACCTTAGTGTTCGTGTCGATATGTGCAAAAGTGGGAATCCTTGCACGAAGTCTAGAAATTCTGAAAAACAAACTTATTATAAATGATAATATTTTTATTGCTAACCTGAGCACAAAGGTTTTCTCTGTATCTGTAGATCCACTTTTTTCCTTGAACTCTCTGGCCATTCGTTGGACAATCATCGGCGCTTCTACATTTCTCGTTTGTTCGATGATATAGTTGAGGAAATTAGTAAACTCCGGAGCAGTCGTCCACTGATTCGGCATCCAACTAAAAATAAGAATAATGCTGATAATGGCTGAAGAACAAAGCGGAAGAAAATTCGAAAAAGAAGGTGAGACGGTTGGCGAAGATTAAATTCTGGTCATTTTCGAAGCAAAAAATCTACGACAGATCAAGAAAGAGTCAGAAAAAATCATTAAACGTTTGAGAAATAAGACTTCGAAAGCATAACGTTTACATGCCCAGCCCATTTGCGCATGTGCCTTTAAAAGTACAGTAGCCTTCACAAAGTTTGTGTGCCGAACTTCGTTTTGTGAATGCATTGGATATGATTGGATTTCATTTGTTTTTAATGAATATTTACGCTGCTTTTTTGCATCCAACTCCTTTGCGTCTCAGCTTAAGGTATTTTGGTTTCCCTTGATTATTAAGCGGTGGCATTTTCCGCAATTCAAAAGAGAGGATAATTAAACAGAAAATTCGAGACCACACAAATCGGGGAGAAGCCAAAAGAACGAAAGCAGAAGAAACGAATCGGGGGGAAATTTCGAAAAACGTAGAGAAGGCAGTGACGGAGAAAGATCGGGGTTTTTTTTTCTTTATTCCTAAAAAATGAAAGTATTATGTTTTCAATTTTATCCCGCACGGTGCACAGAAAGAAAAATTGCAAGCTCCGCCCATTTCTATTGTCAACACAAATTTGCGTTTTTTGCACTAAACTGCTGAGCCTTTTGTATACATACACCGCGCGGGGTAGAAGTGAAAAGATAATACCTGAAAAAGAATGGATTACTCAAAAATAACTCATGCGTTGTGAACGCTCATTTTGCAAAGCAGTAACAATGAAATAACAAAAAAAAGTGTATTTAACAAAAACAAAAATTAACAAAGAAGAAATAAGAAAATTTAAAACAAAATTATTTCTTTTTTCTTGTGATTTTGATTAAATGCGGATAAGTTTCAGGATCGACGGCACACTCGATTTCGAAATACTCCATTGAGTTGGGAATCAGATGATGATGAGTATAGGTGGATGTATCCGGATTTTCTCGAATAGCATTTCCAAATTCGTGTCGAATAACATTCATATCAAGATCATCGAATACTTCTATTTTACAATTTTCGAGATTTGATGACTTGGTGAGAAACTGAAAGAAATAAGCGTGGAACATATCACGAGAGAAGTGTCACAAGTCGAACCTCCTTCACCTGACGAATATCCTCCACTGATCCACGTGAACCAAAATGCAGCTTCTCAAAACGATACATGTGATGCCAGAAACCGTTGAACAATAATCTGATATTGGCGCCGAAGCATTTCGCCTGCTTCCATTGTTCCATTTTTACCAATTCCTCTAAATGACATGGTGTCGAATCAGGAACATTAAAATACATTGATGTAAGATAACCTGGCTTCAGACATGGGAGAATTCTCAGAGCTGGCTTCAGATAATGTGCATAAATCACAAACTTTTCAACATGAAGCTGTTGAATGGACTTCAGAGTTTCCAACTCATCGGCGGCCTCATCGAGGGTCTTGAGGTTATCCTCTGGTTTATCATAACAAAACAACTTAAAGCTGAACTCTTCGATATGAAGTTTTGGTAATTTCAGAATACTCGCAAGTTCTTCAATTCCTTGTTTCCAGTGAGATACACCTTGCATAAGTTTGCTCTTTTGTAAGTAATTTTTTCCAGAACTTATATGACAATCACCTTCGCTATTCGTGATATATATTCTGTGGTTATCAAGTGAAATATCTGCAGAGCTACGGTTAAATTCGATTGCAAGTTTTTTATGGAATGATTTTTGTGTTGCAACAAAATTTTTAAAAGATCGAGATGTTTTGGCTAGTGCCAATCTGTAAGATAGATTATTATTTTTGATTCATTAATAATATTCCCTACCGATCATACATATCCAAATACTTCACAATACTGCTCAGAATATCTAGTGGCATATCAGCTAGTTCGTAAATCTTCTTATCTTCATCCCTCTCATAAGTCAAATCGTACACTCCATCCAAAAATCGATAGAACCAGAATTCGAATTCCGAGTACTTCATCGCATCGTATCCAATCACTTTGCAGAAATCATTGTACTTGGCGAAAAGTGATAATGTTTCATTCTCGATGCCTCCGGCTGATTTCACTCGGAGAAATTCGTAGAGAAGACAGTGACGGAGAACGATCGGATTGTTGTTGAGTAATTCTGCCATTCTGAAAATTCGAAGTTTAAAAAAATGAGTAAATTTCTTCAGAAAGCTTTGGCAACAAGAGAAAAAAATTCATGTACTACGGTAGCTGCCAAAATACGCAGAGTGGACCTCTGCGTACTCGGACATTAAAACTCACGCACAAACTAATAATTCAGAATTAACTCATGCGCTATCAACACATTTTTTGAAGCATTAACGATGAAATAGCAAGAACAAGTGTATTCAACAACAACAAAAATTAACAAACAGGAGTCTAGAAAATGTAGAATAAAATCATTTCTTCTTTCTTGTGATTTTGATTTCATGCAGATCGTTTTCAAAATCGACGGTACACTCGATTTTGAAGCTTGCAAAGGACTGCTCAGAATAAAAATGGGTTAGAGAAACAGAAATTTCGACGAAAACGCTCCAATAACATTGAAACTATCGAACTTATTGTTTTGGAAACTCGTATAAAGTCACGATAAACTACGCGGGTCTAGCGCAACTTCAAAAAACTTTGGGCAACTTAACTCAAAGATGGAAAAGAACAGCGAGAAATAAACATCGGTGTTGTTCAACCAAAACATTATGAAACTGAAAAAAAAATTATAAATAAACAACAAAATCATTTATGAAACAAAAAAAGATCGGGGAGGAAACTAGTGAAAATGTTCTGAAAAAATGTTAGTGAAAATGTTCTCAACTAGTGAAAATGTTCTCAGAAGAAAAAAAAACGAAAAGAAAAATTTTCAAAACATTAGTTGCGATTAAAAACAGTTAACAAATGCATAGGAAAACAGGCAAAAAAGATTAAAAATTAGAAAAAAATTTAAGTAGAGATGCTATCCAATGTGGCACGAAGAACAGATTCCACCTTCGACATCGGAACTCTCTGTAAAAAAAACAATTATTATCCGAATTTCTAACTCTAAAACAAACCTTATCCAGAACATTCAACTGCTCAATATTCTTTTTGAGCATCTCCAGAATCACTTCGAGACCGTTGAAACTTGAATTTAGAATGATCGTACGGAGCATCAGGAGAATATCACGGAGACTGATGGAGTCCTCAGAGGACTCGGGTGCACCATGTTTGGACAATTTGACAATCAAAAAGTCCATTGCCACAGTCACTTCTTTATTGGAAATCTCAGATCTTCTTCCAGATTCCATAATCTTCGTGTCGAGTTCAATTAGAAACTGGGACAATCCAGGAGTATCCAAGCTTATGATCAGTGATTTGAAGGCTTTGAGAACTGTCTCCAATGAAGTTTGAGTTTCCTCTCCATATTCTTCTATAATCGGAGCTTCCATAACTTGTGGGCGTGGCTTTGGAATCTTTTGAACATCCGAGTCTTTTTGAGTTTCATTCGAAAGTCCGAGGGGTCCACGGGATGGATTCAACTCGATTCTGGATGGATCGTCCTGAGAGATGTTGTCATTCATGTCTCCTGGATTCATGGATTCCTCCGGAAGTGGTTTTGTCCTTTTTGATGTGCTGGATCCAGCAGATTCATCCGCTTTTCTTTTCGGTGTCTTAGGTGTGTGAGATGTGGAGGACCTGATCTTGTTCTTTGTAAGAGTCTCGCTGAAAGAATAAGCTTGCGATTTCGAAACAGTGTAGTTAGGAGATTGCTCACTGAACGTGAAGCGCAGACAACTAAGAAGTGAAGGCAAAAATAGGCACAGTTTGTTTTCGCCTAAAACTTAGTAAAAGTAATTTTTACTTACGATCTTTGTGTCTTGACTGCTGGATTTCCAGTCATTTCCGGATCATCCTTTTCATCATCCTTTCTCATTTCGGTTTCTTCTGATCTATGTGATCTTTCGGTTGGAGGATCGAAATCGAAGTTATCGTCAATGGAGATTCCAGAATGTTCCAGACTTTTAACTAGAGTTTCGTTATCAGAATCATATGCTTTGTTTGATGACTCCATAAGATCTTGTGACTTCTCCAGATCGTCATTCTCATCGCCAGAATCTTCTGGATGAGAATTACTGTCGTCTGCTGAATCAGAATATCTTCTTTTGGATCTGAAAACTTGCTTTAATTATCTCTAGAAATGATTTCAACCGCACAACCTTTCATATCTTTTTTTGGTTATTTCATTCCCAATTATTCCAGAATCATTCTCTTTTTCAGGTGAATGATCAAAATTGAAGTTATCGTCAATTGACATATTTCTTGGTGAATCATTTCTCATCGAACTCTCGTCATCACAATCAAACTCTCTAGGAGCATCCTCACTCTCCATTTTCTCTTCTGAATCTGTTGAAATCGGAGGAAACGATGAGTTTCTGGTGGATCTTCTCATCGATCTTGATGAGCTTCTACTTTGATTCGATGACCTCGGAGCTTGCTTTTTCTGAATTGTACCCTTTTTCTGTTTTGCAGACTTTGGAGACAATGAATCAGTGCTCATTGGAACTTCTGAGCTGCTAGAATTTGCCTTATTGTATGAGGATTCTGAATCCTGATATCTTTTTTTGGATCTGAAAAACCAAACATTCAATTGCTGGAAAACGATTGCTAAACTTACAATCTTCCATATCTTGTCTTGACTGATGCATTTTCAATGATCTCAGGATTACTCTCTTCATCTTCACTCCTTTCAGTGTCTTCAGATCTGTGTGATCTCACAGTTGGAGAATCGAAATCTAGGTTATCGCCAGTTGACATATCTGTTGGTGAACGGTTTCTGACTGGAGTCTCGTTATCGAAATCAGTCGCTTCGTTTGTTGACTTCATAAGATCTTTTGTCACTTCCGAATCGTCATTTCCATCATCTGAATCGAATTCGCTATCAAATTCTTCACTGGAATATTCATCACTGCTATCATTGAATCTTTCATTATCACTCTCTTCTTCGGAGTCGTCCGCCGTTGTCACCACGTTATCCTTGTTTCTTTTCTCAACACGTCTTGCTATTGCCGTTTTGGATCCATAAGGGCTTCCTTGCAGAGTTAAACTACCGTCATTTGCTCTGTACTTGATGATTCGGTTTTTCTGATCAACTTCTACAAGAGCGTTTTTTCGGAGACTGTAATAACATTAATTTTCAATTAGAACACGTTCATAACGTCGCTCACTTTTCCAGACATTTCAAGTCGACTGTTGCACTCAGACCGAATAGTTGTTTCACTTTCGAGTGGGTGTCCAAGAATTCTAATCTTTGAATCTCCCGACAATATCCTTTGATTCTGAAAATGAGCTATGAACGTTGCCACTTTTAAAACAAAGACTACGCTGATCACCTTCTGAAAATAGAAAGTCGTGCTCGTGAGGTTCCAATGTCACATTTGAAATCATTTGCCAATGAAAAGGGCCTCAGCGGAGAATCAGCATTCTCGCATTTTTCAGTGATGAATTCAATTAGATTCCACATTTCTTTCTCTTCCACATTTTTGGGCACTGCATCAATATTGTTCTTCTTCTCAAAATATGCAATGATAAACGATCGGTGGCTTCGTTTTGACTCGAGTTGTACAGTCTTATTCTTTGCTGATGAACTGTGATCTCCTCTCAATTCCAAAGTGCCATCGTTCGCTTTGTAATGAGTGATTCGATTCTTCTGGTCAATCTCGATTAGTGCGTCTTTTCGGAGTCTGCAATAGAATTTTGTCAAGTTGTCTCATTTTTGTTTTTCACACTTCTCTAGACAATCCGAGCCCACTGTTCTGCTTAGACCGAACAATTGTTTCACTCTGGAGTGAGTGTCTATGAATTTGATATTATGAATCTCACGGCAATATTCTTTAATTCTGAAAATCAATGATGAAAGTTGTCACAATGAGGTAATGAACAAAGATTATCACCTCCAGCACGTACTATCAGATGATCGAGATGTTCCAGAGTGCTTATTGAAATCCCTAGCCAATCGACGGATGTTCAGTGGTGAATCAGCATTTTCGCATTTTTCAGTGATGAAATCAATCAATTTCCATACTTCTTTCTCTTCCTCGTTTATTGGGACTGTGTCAGCATTTTTCTTTTTTTCAAAATAGTTAATGATCAGCGAACGGAGGCTTGATTGGGATTTTGCATTTTTCGCTTTCACTGATGGACTGTGATCCCCTCTTAATTCTAAACTTCCGTCGATCGCCTTGTAATAAGTGATTCGTTTCTTATCATCGACTTCCACGACTGCGTCTTTTTTCAATCTGAAAAGTTGCAATGTGGACATGAAAAAACAGGAATATGTGCTTACTCTTTCAAGAAGTCTGCATCGATCGAACCGCTAAAAGCAAATAGAATTTTCACCTTTGTTGTTTTGTCAATGTGTTCGAAAGTGTGAATTATTGCTTGCACATTTTTAATTCTGAAAACAACCAAATTAGAAACAGAATCATGATTTTTGCAAACCTATGATTTAGGCAGCTCACTGTTTCCGTAGCTCCACTCTTTTCCTTGAAATCTCTGATAAGCTGTTTTATATTCATCGGCGATTCTACATTTTCTGTTCGTTTGATCAGATAGTTGAGCAAGTTAATGTAGTCTGGATCAGTTGTCCAATTATTCGAATTAGATGGCGGCATTTTACTGAAATGATCAACGTTACTCGAAGTTATAGACTAATTTCAAAGAACAATGAGTTAGCTTTTTTGTCCAATTCTGCTAACGGATTTGTTAGAGTATTGAAGAATGGTTAGCCGAGGTAATCAACGTTCAATAACATTTCGAATCAATAAATCAGTTAAAAGCGGTAAATATGTATTAAAGATCATCAGGAACATTCTGGAATGACAACAAAAAATCCAAACTTTTTAGCATTGCATGAAAAACGGGGGAAAACGAAAATTATCGATTCAGGACAGAAAAAAAACCAAGAACGAAGTTGCAAAGCAATGAATTCGTGAAAAACCTATCTGTAAAAAGAAACAGTTGGAAAATGCAAAGGAAACTGGGCAAAATTAACAAATTAACAAAAAATAACAATTCAAGTGCTGATACTGTCAATTGTGGCGCGAAGAACACTATCCACTTTCGATACGGGAACTTTCTGTAAAAAATATTATTATCTTCCCAATTTCCAGTTCAAAGTCAAACCTTGTCCATGACTTTCAACTGATCAATGTTCTCTTTCAACATCTTCAGGATGTGTTCAAGACCGTTGAAACTTGAGTTGAGAATGATTGTGCGAAGCATCAATAGAACGTCACGGAGACTAATTGCTTCCTCGGAGGATTTCAGTGCACCATGTTTGGACAATTTGACAATCAATAAATCCATTGCCATAACCACTTCTTTGTTGGACACCTCAACTCCTCTTCCAGTTTTCTCAATCTTTCTGTCTAGCTCCATTTGTAATTGTGACAGTCCAGTGGTATCCAAGCCGAGGATCAATGATTTGAATGATTTGAGAACTGTTTTCAGTGAAGTTTGAGCTTCCTCTTTATATTCCTTTTTGATCGGAACTTCAATCACGTCCGGTGGTGGCTTTGAAATCTGTTGAATTTCAGCATCTTTTTCAATTTCATTTGGAAGCTCGAGGGGTCCACGGAATGAATTGAACTCCACACTGAATGCACCGTCCTGAGAGGAGTTTTCATTCAAATTTCCTGGATTCATTGATTCCTCCGGAAGTGGTTTTGTCCTTTTCGATGTGCTGGATCCAGCGGATGCATCAACTTTCCTCTTTGATGTCGTAGGTGAATGAGATGTAGAAGAGCTGGTCTTGCTCTTTGGAAGAGTCTCGCTGAAAAAAAGGTAGTGAGGTCGGAAAAATGGAGTTGAGTAAGCGCTGAATTATGAACAAGGTTTCTCACTTAAAACTGAGTAATTTTTATTTTTTTTTGTAAATTAATGCTTTTTTTATGTCTCAGTTTTTGAGGTCTAAGTGTTGATATCTCGCTCCAAAAATCAGAGAGGACAAGTCGCATTTGATAATTTCGTAATTGATTTCTAGCTTACAACTTTCTTGTTTTGACTACTGCGTTTCCAGTGATTCCTGTGTCATTCTCCTTTCTAACCACTTCTCTCGATATGATTTCTTCTGATCCATGTGATCTTCCAGTTGGAATTTCATAATCGAAGTTATCGTCAAATGACATTTCTGATCGATTTCTGGCTGGAGTTTCGTTATCAAAACCAACCGCTCCGTTTGATGGTTCCATGAGATTTTCTGTCTCATTCAGATGATCATTCTTCTCGTCTGAATCAAATTCGCTATCGAATTCTTCACTGGAATATTCGCCACTGTCGTTATCGGAATGATCATTCCCTTTCTCCTTCTCCTCGTCGCCACCAGAATTACACTGCTTCTCAACTGTGTTGTTGCTCTTTCTTCTTCCAACCCAATCCATACTTTTCTTTGCTGATGAACTGGGATCTCGATTCAAAATCAAACGACCATCATTGGCTGTATATTTCGTGATTCTATTTTGATCGTCAACTTTCACCACAGCATCTTTTCGGAGTCTGCAATAGTTATGTTTTTCGGATTAATGCCACCTGTGCCGCTTACTTTTCGAGATAATCCAACTCCAATTTCGCACTCAGACCGAAAAGCTGTTTGACTGTCGAGTGAGTGTCCAATAATTCAGTTTTTTGAATTTCACGACAATAAGATGCGATTCTGAAAATTGATTTTGAAAGTTGCCACATTGAAAACTTGTTGATCACCTTGTTTGAATACATAGTAATGATCGTGATATTCCGTATTTCGTATTGAAATTCTTGGTTAATAGAGAGATGTTTAGTGGTGTATCAACATTTTCGCACTTTTCCGTGATGAATTCCATTAGATTCCCCATTTCTTTCACTTCTTCATTTTTTGGGTCTGACCAACGATTGACACTCGAACGAAGGCTTCGTTTCGATTCGAAATTCGTAGTTTTCAGTCTTGCTGATCGACTTTGATCTCCTCTCAATTTGAAACTTCCATCGATAGCTTCATACTTTGTAATTCGTATCTTATTATCCACTACAACGAGTGCGTTCTTTTTCAGTCTGAAAATTTGTGATGGAGAAAAGAATAAACAGGAATGTGTACTTACTCTTTCAAGAAGCCTGCATCAACCGGAGCGCTCAACGCGAATAACAATTCCACCTTAGTTTTTGTGTCGATGTGCTCGAAACTGTGGATAATGGTACGCATTCTTCTAATTCTGCAAAAAACGATTATAAAAAAAAATCACAATCGTTAGAGCAAACCTGTGCTCTAAGCAGGTCACTTTTTGGGAACTTCCACTCTTCTCCTTGAAATCAACAGCCGATTTGTAGACATTGATCGGCGATTTCGCATCTTTTGTTATTTCGATAAAGTAGTTGAGTATTTGAATGTATTCTGGATCAGTTGTCCAACGGTTTAAGTGCGTTTGCGCCATTTTGCTGAAAAAAAAACATTTTTTTTTCTTGAGCTCACGAAACTATGAAACGCGCTAATCGATAAAATATGATTTAAAAAGTGCTAATTGATTTTAGCGAGTCGTGGTAAAAAAAAACAAGTCATCATTCTGAAAATTGAGGAGAAAAATTAACAAAAATAAAAACCATGTCGCAAAAGATTTCGGCGTATAAAAATTTTGGAGGCTACTGTACCTTTAAAGGCGCAGTCGTCAACTTTACGTTTAAAGGCGCCGCGAAGAAACTTTCGTTAATTATTTCCCATACCGATGGGGTTATGGTAATAGATATTATTCTTTTCATGAACATACAGATATTGACATCCGAAAAAAAAAAACAAAACGGGGAAAATTTTTTAATTGCCATTTGAAAACAGTCAGAAAATGTAGGAAAAAACGGGCAAAAATTAACAAATTAACAAAAAAAGCATTCAAGTACAGATGATATCCAATGAGGCGCGAAGTACACTGTCCACTTTTGACACTGGAACCTTCTGTAAAATAACAATTACTATCTCAATTTCTAGCTCTAAAACAAACCTTATCCAGAACTTTCAACTGCTCAATGTTCTTTTTGAGCATCTCCAGAATCACTTCGAGACCGTTGAAACTTGAATTGAGAATGATCGTACGGAGCATCAGGAAAGTATCACGGAGACTGATTGAGTCTTCTGAGGATTTTGGAGCGCCATGTTTGGACAATTTGATCATTAAAAAGTTCATCGCCATAATCACCTCTTCGGTGGAAACGTCACTTCTTCGTCCAGCTTTCTTTATTTTCTTGTTAAGCTCCATTTGTAATTGCGACAGTCCAGGAGTATCCAAGCTGAGAATCAGTGACTTGTATGCGTTGAGGACCATTTTTAGTAAAGTTTGAGTTTCCTCTTCATACTCTTCTTTAATTGGAGCTTCCATAATTTGGGGTCGTGGATCCGGCATCCCTTGAACATCCGAGTCTTTTTGAGTTTCATTTGGAAGTCCGTGGGGTCCATGGAATGGATTCAACTCGATTCTAGGCGGATCGTCATTAGAGAAGTTGTCACCCAGCTCTTCTAGATTCATGGATTCCTCCGGAAGTGGTTTTGTTCGTTTCGATGTGCTGGATCCAGCAGATGCATCAGTCTTTCTTTTCGGTGTCTTAGGTGTACAAGATGTGGAGGAGCTGATCTTGTTCTTTGGAAGAGTCACTCTGAAAAAAAAGGTCGTGATTTCGAAACAATGGAGTTGAGTAAGCGCAGTCAATAGAGAATTTAGAGACGCATGAGGTCAAAGAGGAATGCAAATGCGATTCGCTGAGAGACAAAGTAGTCCCAGGTTCTTCACGCCTGTATTTGAATAAACGATATTTTTGAGTGTCAGTAAAACGAATTTGTATATCTCACTTTTGGAGACCATGTTTTAAAAGCTCATCAATAAAACCAGAGCGGACAAGTCGGATTTGACAATTTCGTGAATGATTCAAAGCTTACAATTTTTTTGGCTTGACTGCTGCATTTCCAGCGATTCCAGAATTAGTATTCACGTCTTCTCTCATTTCGATTTCTTCTGATCGATGGGATCTTTCAGTTGGAGAATCAAAATCAAAGTTATTGTCAATTGACATTTCGACTGGTGAACGATTTCTGACCGGAGTCTCGTCTGCTTCGTTTGGTGGCTTCATAGGATTATTTGGCTTATCCAGGAAATCATTCTCATCATCTGAATCGAATTCGCTGTCGAATTCTTCAGAGCAGTGATCGTCACGGTCGTCTTCTGGATCCTCTTCAGGTTGTATACGCCTAAATTTGAAAACGTTTCAGTTGTATTAGCCAGAAAATCACATATGTTAGTCTCACGTTCAGATACAATATGATAACATCGTAAATGATTTCTAACTTACAATTGTTTTGGTTTGACTGCTGCATTTTCAGTGATTTCCGGATCATCCTTCTCATCATCCTTTCTCATTTCGATTTCTTCTGATCTTTCGGTTGGAGGATCGAAATCGAAGTTATCGCCAATTGAAATTTCTGTTGGGGGATAATTCCTGACTGGAGTATCGTTATCCAAATTATCCGCTTCATTCGATGGCTTCGTAAGATTTTTTGTCTCATCCAGGAGATCAATTTCTTCATTTTCTTCGTCTGAGTCGAATTCACTGTCGAATTCTTGACTGGAATATGCATCAATGCTATCATTAAGCACTTCGTTATCACTCTCTTTTTCGGAGTCGTCAGCCGTTGTCACCACGCTATCCTTATTTGTCTTTTTAACACACTTTGGTGTTGTCTCTCCTGATCCCCAATGGCCTCCTCGAAGAGTTAAACTATTGTCATTTGCCGTGTACTTAATGATTCGGTTTTTATGATCAACTTCTACAAGAGCGTTTTTTCGGAGTCTGTAATAGATTTATTTTTCAATTAAAACAATCGGTTCATAACATTGCTTACTTTTCCAGACAATTCAAATCGACTGTTGCACTTAGACCAAATAACTGTTTGACTTTCGAGTGGGTGTCCAAGAACTCTAATCTTTGGATCTCACGGCAATATGCTTTAATTCTGAAAATGAGCTATGAACGTTGCCACTTTTAAAACAAAGACTACGCTGATCACCTTGCGCAAATAGTCTCCGCTGATCGTGATATTCCATAGTGACATTTGAAATCATTTGCCAATTGATGGAGTCTTAGTGGAGAATCAGCATTTTCGCATTTCTCAGTGATGAATTCGATTAGATTTCCCATCTCTTTCACTCCGTCATTGTTTGGGACTGCATTTGAATCATTCTTGCTTTCGAAATGGTCACTGATCAACGATCGAAGGGTTCCTTTCGATTCGATTCGTGCAGTTCTATTCTTTGCTGATACACTGTGATCTCCTCTCAATTCGAAACTTCCGTCCTTAGATTTGTAATTGGTGATTCGATTCTTCCCATCAACTTCGACTGTTGCGTCTTTGCGGAGTCTGTAATATGATTCTCAGTCATGTTCTCTTATTTTTTTTTCTGACTTCTCCAGATAATCCGAATCAACTGTTGCACTTAGACCAAACAACTGTTTTACTTTCAAACTGGTGTCCAAGAATTTAAATTTTTGAATCTCGCGGCAGTATCCTTTAATTCTGTAAAGGAAAAAAACCCTGTTGTTACATTGAAGACATGAAAAGAGCTGATCACCTGTATCGAATAGTTAATGATGAACGTGATATTCCACATTTCTTATTGAAATCTTCAGTCAATTGCTGGATGTTCAGAGGAGAATCAACATTTTCACATTTTTCAGTAATGAATTCAATCAGATTCTTCATTTCTTTCTCTTCCTGACTCATTGGGATCGCATCAGCATTGTCCTTTGTTTCAAAATAGTTAATGATCAGCGTCCGGAGGCTATATTTGCATTCGGCCATTATGGGCCTCATTTTCGCTGTGTGACTGTGATCTCCATTAAATTCCAAACTTCCGTCGATTGCTTCGTACTTTTTAATTCGTTTCTTATGATCAACTTCTACGACTGCGTCTTTTTTCAATCTGAAACATTTCGATGAAGGCAGAAATAAACAGGAATATTCACTTACTCTTTCAAAAACTTTGTATCGATCGGAGCGCTCAACGCGAATAACAATTTCACTTTTTCTTTTTTGTCGATGTGTTTGAAACTGCAGATTCGGGCACGCATTCGCCTAATTCTAAAAAAGGGATTCTAAATAGAATAATAAGTACAAAGGAATCACAAATTACTTTACGAGACCTCTTGTTGGTACAAACCTTCTTTGTAAACAGATGTCTGTTTGCGCAGCTCCACTCGTTTTTTTGAAATCTCTACCCAATTGTCGAATGTTCATCGGTGATTTCGTATCTTTCGCTTTTTGGATGACATAATTGAGTAATTCAATGTAATCTGGTTCAGTTGTCCAAGGATTTGCAACCGGTGGCCCCATTTTGCTGCAAAGATTATGTTGAATTCAATCTGAAAAGAAAACGAAGAGAAAGAAGTATTCGTCGGTTTCGTATAACCCAAACTACAAAAAAACTCGAAAAAAGCAGAAATTGACAACAAAATCATTTTTGAAACAAAAAAATCAACAAAAGAATTCAATAGAAATTATAACAAAGAATTAGAGACCGTCGATGTTCAGTGTAACAAGAAGAGCATTCGCCACTTTTTCCATCGGAATTCTCTGCAATTTAACATTGTTTTCAATTTTTAATGGACCCGAAAAACCTTATCATGCGACTCCTCAATGAGCTTGCTAATATTCTCCACTAGATCATCCACACCGCCCATTTTTGAGTTTAAAATCGCTGCTTTCAGATAGCAAAGAAAATAGGAAAGGTTGACAGATTTCACATTTTTAGAGATATTCACTACAGAGTGATTGGTCATTCGAGCAATCAGTAACTGTATGATCAGACTGATTTCGTTATCCTGAATCACTTCATCTTGTCCTTCAATGCTCTGAATCTTCTGGTGAATTTTCGTTTGAATGCAGGATAGAGAGGGGGTGTTCAGGAAGAGAATCAGTGATTGCATCGATTCGAAGAACTTGATTTTGGAATTGTGAGATGTTTCCGGTTTGATTTCTACAGGCTCTTCATGTTCATTTTCAATAGGAACTTCTAAAACTTGGTTAAGTTGTTCAAGGGTTTGAGGTTCTTGAAGTAGTTTCTGAATCTGTTGAAAAACTTCATCTTCTTGGATTTTATTCAGATCCTCCTGTATTGATCCACCGAACGGTTCGAACTTAGCTAGATCGTCAATTGAGTAGTTCGTATCGTAGTCATCCAGTTCATCCGGTCTCATTGAGTCAATTGAAGATGATCCAGTCCAGTTTGATGAGCTGGATCCAGTTGTACCTTTATTCCGCTTCTTTTCAGATGTTTTAGCTGTGGGGGTGCTATTCTTTCTTTTGAGATTTTTGTTATCATTTTTCTTTCCTCCATCGTCCTCTCTCATGTCGGGTTCTTTTGGTCGATGTGCTCTTTCAGTTGGAAGATCGAAATCGAAGTTATCGTAAATTGACATTTCTGAATGGTTTCTGACTGGAGTTTCGTTATTGATGTTATTAGTTTCATTCAATAGTCCCATAAAATCGTCTGTCTCATCCAGATGATCATTCTCATCAGCTGAATTTGAATTCGTTGCCGAATTCTTCACTCTCGTCTTCTGAATGATCATCTTCATTTTCACTCTCCATGCCTTCATCGCCACCGGAGTTAAGATAGTTCTCGATTGTGTTTCTTTCGTTTTTCTTCTCGTTCCGAACCATATTTCTCTTTGCTGATGAACTGTGATCTCCATGCAAAGCCAAACTTCCATTATTGGCTGTATATTTAGTGATTCTGTTCAGATCGTCTACTTCAACATCAGCATCTTTTCGAAGTCTGTAAAATAATTCCGTTTAGTTTACTGCCTCTCTTATGGTATGTCTCACTCTTTTAGGAAATCCGAATCCAGTTTTGCACTCAGACCGAAAAATTGTCTGACTTTGGAGTGAGTGTCCATGAATTCAGTCTTTTGAATCTCAGAGCAATATCTTTTAACTCTGAAAGTCAATTGCAATCGTGTCATGCTGAAAAAATATAGAAATGAATACCTTTTAGTAATACAATTCGATGATCGTGCTGTTCCAAAGTGCTGGTTGAAATCTTTAGTCAATTGACCGATGCTTAATGGAGAGTTAACATTTTTGCACTTTTCAGTGATGAATTCAATAAAATCCCTCATTTCTTTCTCAACCTCGTTCTTTGCGACTGAATCAGCATTGGTTTTTTTGTTGAAATAATCAATGACTGAAGACTGAATGCTTCCTTGTGATTCTAGTTTTCCAGTTGAAGTTTTCACTGACAAACTGTGACCTCCTCTTAATTCTAAACTCCCATCATTCGCCTTGTAATGAGTGATTCGATTATTCTCATCCACTTCAACTAGTGCATTTTTTCGGAGTCTGCAATGGAAATAGGTTGAAGTCTCTTTCTATAATTCGTCTTTTTCTTACTTCTCCAGGTACTCTGAATCCACAGTCGTGCTCAGACAGAATAGTTGCTTTACTTTAGTGTGAGTGTCTAAGAATTGTATTCTATGAATCTCACGACAGTATTTTCCAATTCTGAATTATAAACGTTTTCATATTGAATAAATATACAAAACTGATCACCTGAAACGAATGTTTTCTGATTGCTGTGATATTTCATATCGATTTTGAAAATCCTTCACCAATTGACGAATGCCTAGTGGAGAATGAGCATTTTGGCACTT
>GL379890.1:257020-272269 GCA_000143925.2 Caenorhabditis brenneri | reverse complement strand
AGTATAGTAAGTCTTCAGTGAGATGTATGAGAGAGAGGCAGGTGTCTCGGATAGTGCGCTTCTAGCGCAATGATTTTTTAGACGTAAGAAAAGCTTAGCTGGTTATCCATTTTCTTAGTACTTCTAATCTTGTTATCTCGATATTGGACACAATCCATCTTTAAATTAATAGTAATAATTTCTCGTCGGTCAGGACATCCGGATTTAATATTAGTGGCAAGATTAGCTATATTTTGCTCGATTCGACCAAAGTTAACGTTTACATTTAAAACCATCAAACAGGCATGATCAGTCTCTAATAGGTAAAACATAACAAAAAACTTATCTAAATTCCAAGCTAGCACATTGAAATCGTCATTCCATAATGAAGTAATTACGATACCTTTTGTTCGTGATATCTCTCGGACTTCATAGATTGTGAAGAAGTCGCATCCGAGCAGGTCTTCTTTGTCCATGATGTTGTCCTCCTATTGCTCCCTGAGGAATCCTGAAAAATGTTAGGCGGAGAAGTATTTTGAGCTCGATTTGACTAACCGCATTTAACTTGAATATCTCTTTTTAATTCCATAGGTCATCGTTGATATCCATTTGAAATTTTCAGAAGGTCTGTCAAATAAAAAAAAATTGAAGAGGCTTTGATTGTTGAAACGAACCTGTTCAGCTTGCGATGTTTACTTGAAAGCGCGTAGATATTTCCTATCTGGAATTAATATTAGTATTCGGGGTCATCAGAGTTTAAAAAAATTTGAAAAATGCAGAACGAAAAATGAAAAAGCGGCAAAAAACTTTGTGAAAATGAAAAATGTCGTGCCAACATTTTCGCCGATAGGTCCAGTATATGTCTGGTACAGGTATATCGCGAAAGTTCGCGATATGTCTGTTACAAGTTCCCAGTTTTCGCGATAGGTACAAAACGGCATGCGATATGGCTCTAACCTGTGATAGACATGTCACGAATCACCTGTGTTAGTTTTATTGTCACGGTATTATTAAATTAGGACGTTTGTTCATCATTAACTGTTAGTGAGAGTCGAACCCACGACCTGCACATAACGATGGGCGCAGTTACCGACTGCACCACGCACATCGGTATACTGTAGCCTCGTCGAGAGATATGCATACATACCGAAAACGTAAACAAGTTGTTTTTGTTGCGAGAAAAACCAAGATGTTGAGTGCAACAAAAGAGGTTTTTGGTTTCAGAACTTAGTTTTATTGTCATGGTATGATTCGAAAAGTCCTGTATGTCCATCATTAACTGTTACCGAGAATTGAACTCGGGAGCTGCGCTCAGCGGTCAGCACAGTTACCAACTGCTCTACGCACGTCGGTTTACTGTAGCCTCGTCGAGAGGTATACATACATACCGAAAACGTAAACAAGTTGTTTTTGATGCAAGATAAATTCGAGGTAAGCTGCGCAGTGAGTTGATAACCTGAATATGTAACTATGCTGAAAATATTCACAAACTGGTCTTGCGCTCCGTACTAAGATCCTCTAAAATTCAAATTTTCATTAAATGAAAAGGCACATTTTAGAAACTTCCGAGATTCCTGAAACTTCTTTATTCTCAATAATTCCCAATAAACAGTTCATTCTCCTTTCGACTGTTTCTCATGCTTCTTTTTGAACACTTTCAGCAATTTCTGCTTGGCTCCACCTCCAGTTTCCAATGTTCCATTCTCACACATCACCGCCATTCTATCGAATTCCGCAACAGCCATCGACATACTCGCACGACGAGCAGCTTCCACAAAGACAAAAGTGGCAATGTATTTCTTGACGGCTTCTGGAGTATTGGATGGCATCTGGAGGAACTTTGAACCAGTGATATCCGCTTTGACAACAGCGTTGGAGACACCTTCAAAAGGTTCACAACCATCGGCAAAGACTTCGTAGCATGCGACACCCCAGCTGTAATATTAGGTATGGGTATCGGAAACTTCTAGAAAAATACCTGTAAACATCAGTGGCATAGGTGAAACAAAAAGTGCTCAATGTCTCTGGAGCCAACCACTTCACAGGGAGTTTGCAAGACGTTTTCATTTTATAGGATGGACCAGTACGGGACAATCCAAAGTCTGTGATTTTGACCACATTCTCGTGTAGGAGGCAATTACGAGCAGCGATGTCACTGGAAATTTTATATTTTTTAATTGGAAATGTCTAAATAATTCGGGATGTTCCCTACCGATGAATACAATGGTTCTGATGCAAATAATCGATTCCTCTCCCGGCTCCACAACAGAATTTGATTCTTTCGGCAATCGAAACCGTTTGTCCCTTCTCTTTGGCCTTCTTCATATGATCTTGCAAAGATCCACCCTTGACCAACTCCAGAAGGATGTACAATGGCTGTTCATCGTGTGCAACTCCGTACAAACGAACCACATTCTTATGATTGAAGTTACGAATGAATCTTGCCTCATTCATCATTTCTTTAATCTTCATCTTACTCAAAAACGCCGAGACTTTAGTCATTTTGATTGCTACATCCACCGTACTTCCATCTTTCAGTTTCAACGTTCCAGCACACACTTTTCCGAATGCTCCCTCGCCGAGTACTTTTCCAACCGTCACGTCTGAATGCATAAATTCCCATGGTTGTTGTAGAATGGGATTCTTGAGTTGGAATGTTCCTTGGGAGCATGCTCCAGTATTCTTTGTGTAGTAAGCGATGAGATCGGTGATTGAGTCGAAGGGACGAGTGGTTTCACAGAATACCATGTTTGAGACACGCTTGATCACCACGTTTCGACACTGGAATTTTTCTATTTTGGATCCTAATAACCTAATTTTCTTACCAACCTTTTTCTTATCCTCCTCATCTTTTCCCTCGACAATAACCGGAATCAACGACAAAATAACCTCCCGTTGCACCTTGGTCTCCCCTTCAACTACCTCCGAAACACGCAACAAATAGTCTCCCGGGTTTTGCAACGTGGATTGCAAATCCTCACGTGGCAAGAATCCATGATAGAAGTTGAATTCGCGGAGTTTCTTCTCCAAAACATGAAAATCTTCTCGTTCCGGAAGATTCGACGTCTTCTCCTCGGCTATCGATTGTCCCATACGGGCTCGACGCTTCTTTTTCTTCTTTTTGTCATCCGGCGCCTTCATGTTCAGACTGTTTTCAGTGGCTTGTTGTGTCGTCTGAAAATTGATTTTCATATATATTCCCATCAATAATACAAACCTCCTGTTGTTTATCCTTCTCTCTTCCTCTATCTGTACTCATTGTCTTCTCCTCTTTTTCCTTCTTATCATCCTTCTCGGTTCTTTCAGCTTTCGGCGGGAATAGAGGTTCTTTTGATGGAGTGGCGGTGGCCGGTGAGGAGGCGGGGTTTCTTGAAATCGAATTACTGTTGGGAAGACTTTTGGGAGCCGGATCTTTTCTGAAAAATTCATCTGTTTATTCTTTTTTTTTGAAAAGCCAATCTCACTTTCCACCAGGTTCCGATTGAGCGTACAGCGAACGAGCGAAGAGCTCTTTGGATCCACCGATTTCTCTCGATCCCATTTTTTATTGTTTTCGTTCTGAAGAATTCAAAATTTTGGAATGATTTTTACTATGATTTCTTACCTCTTTTAATAGAAATGAATCCTATTGATTGATAGTGGAAGAGAGGAAGAGAACACCTCTTTCTGAACTGTACTTGGGAATAATAATCAGAGAGAAACCTATTGATTAATTGATGTTTTTTGCTGATAAGACGTGAAAGTCTAATTTGAAGGGAGTTAGAGTTCATGAATAGTTCACGGCCAATTATCGGAAATTTTAAAATTCAGTCACTCAGAGCACTGTCTGTTTAGAGCAGCATATCTCAGTTGGGGTTGACATAATCAAAAAGTGATCAACTAAAGAAATGTTAAGCAAAACATTTTAATCATTTCACTAGTTGAAAATATTTTGATAATTTTAATGGCAACCAAGATATACTGCTCTGAACTATTTCAGATTTAAAAGTATTTTATCCATTTAATTTCCAGATGTACCAACTCCTAGTGCTTATTATTGATTATTGACATTAATAAAAAAGATCTGAAATGATTTATTCATATCAAGAAGGAACTCGACAGATTCAATGTCGCCGACTCATATTCTGAATCTTCCGACGAAAATCGATGAGCCACATTTTGAAACGATGAATTTTATCCTGAATAATTCTCTCATTCCTTTCTTCCCAATGAAAACAAAAACTCACTTCCAAGTCCCTTCTCGGCCTGCTCCTTCTATTAGCAACTGGCGCTTTGGTGGTAGGAGTTTTGAAAGTGCCCTCAGGAACTACTTTGAACTCTTTCTCCGGAAGAGTCTGAACCCAGAAAACTCAAATTATCTTCCATAGGTTTACCTAGTCTCACATGTTTCAAATCGTTCACTTGAAACCCTTCGATATCCGCCTTCGCTGTCAATCCCAATTGATTCCGAAGCCCAGTTGGGCATTGAATGATTTTGTATTCAGGGTAACATTGACATTTTCCAAAACAGTCGAAACCAAGGCCTGTCAAAGTTCCGATTTAGTTGGGCTTATGCAGAGAAACAACTAACCTTGAGCCACTGATAACAAGCTGAAAGCTAGAAGAATTCCGAAAATCCAATCCATTTCCAAAAAAAAATTTAGAAATGAAGATGAAGAAGCTGGCCTCCAGAACAACTGCTATTCAGTTATTTTTGATTTGTGTTCATGTGTTTTGACCCATTTTTCTAGTTTTTTTTTTGTTTTTAAACTCATCGACGTCAATGATTTTTTGTCATCACATGACCTCAAGGCTTTGAAGTGATTCTAGGAGGAATTAAAAGACAATCGATGAGATTTTAGGGGTTCAGGTACTACAAGCTACAGTAGTAATACATTTGCAGCCTGTTTTCTCAATCAATTGTTCTTGAAAGTGTATTGAAAACCAACTGTTTATTTTTCTATTCAAATTTACAAAACATAATTTTTTTTCAAAACAAAAAAATATAATTTTCAGACCCAAAAATATAAAATTCCAATGATTAGATCTCAGTCTCCTCCTCACTGACCAACTTCACTTCGGCTGGTTCTGGCATTGGAGTGACTTGTTTTGGATGATTTCTCTGAGCTTTGGCTGACTCCAAACGATTATTGATGTCTTGTCCGACATTATTGATCTTCTTCACAACCAGAGTGAAGAAGTCTTGAATGTCACGGAGGGTGGTCTGGAAAACATGATTGTTTTGAATTAACAGCTGCTCTTATGAACTTACATCCAAATCAAAGTTCTCATATTTGTCCTTCAAAATCTCCCAGAGTGAGAGCACATACTCATGAAGTTTAGCGTAATGTTTGGAGGCCTGGCAAGCCACATCGCACTCTCTAGTCGGACGGAACAACTTTGGAACTTTGCTGATTTCGGTGATGTTCTTGAAGCAATCTGATACAATTTTGATATGCTCATAGCTATCGACAGTGGTACAGTCAAAGTCTGGGTTGCGTTCCACATCAACAACCTGGAATTTTTGGCTCTATCTGCTTTTAGAGGTGCAATGACAAAGTAGAGGTGCAATGACAAAATGGAGGTGCAATGGATAAAATCCAGGTGCAATGGCCAAAACCCAGGTGCAATGGATAAAATGGAGGTGCAATAGTCAAAATGGAGGTGCAATGGATAAAATCCACGTGCAATGGTTAAAATGGAGGTGCAATTGTTAAGATATTGGTACAATGATCGTAATAGTGATACCATGGCTTGAATGAAGGTAGGATGAAGTAATCATGTTACAATTACTCAAACAGTTGTTCTGGCATAAATTAAAATGCTATGAGGCTCTAGTTATTTTCACCTTCCCAAGCGCGATTGTTTTTTTTTCATCCGTTTTAGTTTCATTCTATTGATGTTCCGTACATACGTAAGTAACTATTCTTTTCCATCATCATGTAAGCTAGACAAATTACAAAGTCTCTTACCATCTTCTATGAGAATCATTCTTGCATCATTCATTGATTTCTAGAATATGGATCTTTTACATAGCGTCCGGTGTTTATTCTGCGTTTGGTTGGGAAACTTTGAAGAAATTTTTGGTTCTAATTGAGCTGAATAGACCCAACCTGATTTTCAAAATGGATAGACCAAGGGTAGGGTCTAATAATTGAATAGGCCCAAGACGAGTGCTAAAAATTGAATGAACCCATTTTTCCCAATCAACCAGAAAAAGATATTGAGGACCTGCTCATTTCTCAAAAATATTATTTCTTCGGTTCTTTCCTAGTTTAGAGATCCCATCGAAATAAAAAGGGGCTCTATTCGACTTGAACGGTTCATTGGAAGTTGAACGGTCCCTTCAGGTGCCACGAAAAAATGAACGCTCCATTAAGCCATATTCTAGAAATCAATGAATGATGCAAGAATGATTCTCATAGAAGATGGTAAGAGACTTTGTAATTTGTCTAGCTTACATGATGATGGAAAAGAATAGTTACTTACGTATGTACGGAACATCAATAGAATGAAACTAAAACGGATGAAAAAAAAAACAATCGCGCTTGGGAAGGTGAAAATAACTAGAGTCTCATAGCATTTTAATTTATGCCAGAACAACTGTTTGAGTAATTGTAACATGATTACTTCATCCTACCTTCATTCAAGCCATGGTATCACTATTACGATCATTGTACCAATATCTTAACAATTGCACCTCCATTTTAACCATTGCACGTGGATTTTATCCATTGCACCTCCATTTTGACTATTGCACCTCCATTTTATCCATTGCACCTGGGTTTTGGCCATTGCACCTGGATTTTATCCATTGCACCTCCATTTTGTCATTGCACCTCTACTTTGTCATTGCACCTCTAAAAGCAGATAGAGCCGAATTTTTTTTGTTGTAAAAAGTTCATTAGCAGGTTCAGGGTACCTTCAAGTCAGGGAACTTGGCTAGAAGAGTCTCCTCATCTGGAAGTCTCTCAATCTTGTTATAAGTCAATCCGATGACTGGAAATCCACGGAGACGAGATCCAGATGGGAGGCTGAGTTTGGTACGATCACCATTGTGACAATGAACCACTTCGTCTACGGTATCACATTCACATTCGTCTAAGCAGTCGAAAACATAGCCTGGAAATAAGAAAATGAAAAAATAACGTATTTTTTAACCTAGCCCTTATAAATACACTTACCTTGAGCGAAATAAAAAACTGGGAAGAGCCAGAGCACTGAACGCATCTTCTTCTGTGGATGATCTGAGAAGTGATGAGTGAAGTCCAACGTAAGGGGGTTTTAAAGAAAAGAACCTCATGGATGATGCCATACAACAGCTGTTTCTCATTTTTCTCTTACACTAGTTCTTCTCTCTTTTTCTCTTTCTCTTCATCATGCCATCGAATGAGTTCCAGGTGTGCTTAGAAGAAGACATGACTCATCGACAAAACAACTTTGACCTCAAGGTTCCCAGGGAATCACGTGAACCTTTTGTGTCAGCTAACAAAAAGTTCATGAGGTGAGGTTTATGAAGTTTTGGAAGATATGAGTCATAGTATTCTGGGGTGATCCTGGGATGATGGTGGTGAAAACCATAGTTGTCAAGTCCTGGGCCGAGGAAAAAATCTTCATGGCCCGAAATTAGGGTTAACTGCTCGAGTTTTCAATTTTCGGAGTTTGCAGCCGGGCTGAGAACACGGTAAATTTTTTTGTACGTACAATTTTTTTCTCGGTTTCTACGCTCCATCTCACACGGGCTTTTACAAATTTCATATTGCGTCTTTAAATTCTGACAGTAAGCCGCGCTTAAGCCGAAGGAGCGCGCACCATGTTTCCAAAGCATCTTTCAGTAAGAAATTGCGAGCAAATTCTGTTTATATTGTATTCAACATGATGCGAAGAAAAAATTCTATTCAATTTAATTCAAAAAAAAATCTTAGGCCCTGATTTTTAATTTTTCAACAAATTGAGGCAAATGACTACGTATCGCATGAGTCGCGCCGCAGATGGCATGCGACCATACAGTAAGACAGAGCCCGCGAATGAATCCTTTTGAAAACACGTACAAAAAAATTCACCGTGTGAGAAAATTGGCACGTCGGCCCGGTCCGTGACAACTATGATGAAATTCAATAATTTTCAAATTTTTATTCCAAAAAAAAAAACAATAAAAAGCACACATAAAAAAGAAAAGCACCTTAACAAAATCAGGCGTTGAGCTCGCATTTCTTCTGCACCACCATTGTCCGCCGAAGTGTGAAAATGGTGAATGCGGTGACTAGAGCGAGCATCAAAAATGATAAAAAGAAGAACATTTGAATTCTCGACTGGTTTAAGCAGATGACAGGAGCTGCTTTTGGTCCTTGGATAATTGCCAAGTGGGAATGTGGGGAGAGGTCTGAAGTAGGTAAGTCTTTCAGGGCAAAATTGAAAATTAGAAACTCACCATCATCATTTCTATCCTGCTTCTCCTCCAATTCGAATACTGTGATTTTATTGGCAGCCAAATCCATGGTATCTGCCAGATGTACCCAGTTTACTGTAGTTCTGTTTGACAATTTATCAATAGTGGCTCTTCTGACTCTCCTGTTGAAGTTGTTGTTGTTACTGCTTGAGAATGGACCAGCAGGACCACATCTTGGGGGCGTTTTTCCATCACACATTCCCTCGGTATTCATGCAAGTGCTCACTGCACATTGGAAATATGTTGAGATTTTATCGGCAAACTTGAACACATTCACTTGAGCATAGGCCACATTGTTCTCCTTATTGTAGGTGAGATCCGGAAGAATTAGTGGGTCGATGGCACAGCCATGCTCATCCAAAAGGGGTTTTCGCTCATCTCCATTACCATCGTCAACGAAACAAGAGTGAACCAGCATGGAGAACATATCTGGAGAAGAAAGACATGTATATGCATCAGTTCAACTCCAAGCCTTACCACTTTCACAATTCCAAACATGGTACACTGTCTCTCCTACTTTGGCATACTCCACAATCGGACCTGTCACCGAATCCCGTCGAACTGAGTAGGTACAAAGCGGCATACGAGCAGTGTCAATGAGATCGGTAGTTGGGAGCATACTAAAAAACTTTCTCATCTGGTAACCAATTAGTTTTCTGAATGACTAACCTGACATCAAATCTATTGGTAACCACTTTATCGGCCTCCATGTAGAAGCAGGTGCATCTGTAGGCACGATCCACTTTTGTGATAAATGTTGAATGAAAAGAGATGATGATTGTCATGGACATTTCCATACCACGTTTCTCCGGACCCAACTGGAAGATTCGAATGGTTACTGTATCTTACACTAGGCTGTCAAAATGGCGGCCGCGGCCGAAATCGGGTTTCTAGATTTTGTTATTCCGCTGCTTGGAAGTTACTGCGGCCTAATGGCTCCTCTAGAGGGGCCACGGCCTTCCAGGGCCTCAAGCCGCGGCCTCCATTTTGACAGCTTTGCTGATTATCTAGGCTTACCATCCTCTGCCGTCTCATATTACATGCTCCATTCTCCAGCTCAAAAGTGACGTCTTTGGCTTGACTGGTCACAAAGTCTCGAACACAGTTTTGCTAGAAAGTACTTGAAATAGCTTTTAAATTAATTTGTCTACCTACCTTATCAACCATTCCCTTCACAAATATCCTTCCATGAAATGGTCGTTGTGTTTTGAAAGTGAGTTTTACACGGTCTTCCATACAATCAACAAGGGGAAGTTCTATAATTTTATGTGTCAAACCCCGAAAAAACAAGTACTGTACCTGCAATTCCATTATCCAAAGTTGGTGGGTCGGCGGCCCATGAGTACTGTAGAACGACGAGGAGTATCACTAATAAAATCATTATAAATTGTGTAAAATGAACACTTCCCACTCCACTTTTATATAACCTCTTTCAACCTTTAGCCACGCCTCCTTTTTTGTATCTCTCCGAGACCCCCTTCCACCACTTCACCTTGAGCCACACTCCCGAAAAATGTGAAAGAAGATGATGCACTTGTGTGTGTAATCGAGAGGGGATTCGAAATTCTTAGAAGAAGAAGTTTTGAAGGTTGATGAGGGAAGGGAGGAGTATGACAAGACAAAATGTGTCTAGGTTAGCATAGGGTAAAAAATGGAGTGAGGGGGTCTAGGTTAGCCGGGAATTAGCATATGAATAGATAGGGTATTAGCGAGGAAGCGATGAGATTTTTTGATCTTCGTCTGGTCCGATGTGTTCAAAACCGTATGTTATCAAGTTGGAACTTCATTACCTAGTTGTCTCATAGTTCATAAAGTTACCGTAAACTCTCCAATTTAGGAACATCCGGTACTCACGAAGGTACAACGGGGTGTGTCAGAAAGTGGGCTCTATCTGCAAGCCTTTTTACCTAAGTTTTATTCGGTCAATTTTGAAAGTCATGTTCCCAAAAATTACTAGATTTTTTTGAAGTGATGAGCTAGTTTAGGCCTAAATTCTCACAATTTCTCAATAAAGAGTTCATTCTGACATCATCACAAGTATCTTCGTGAGTACTGTATGTTCAAGACAGCATATCTCCGTTGCCTTGGAAGTCATCAAAAAGTAGTCAACTGAAGAAATATTAAGCAAAACATTCTGAAAATTTTTCTAATTGACCACTTTTTGATAGCTCTGAAGACAGCTGAGATATGCTTGATCCACTAGGTATTTTATGTTCAGAGCAGTATGACCCAGTTGGCATTAAAGTTATCAAAGATCTGCCTAAACTATAGGATTTACGGTAATCTTGCATCGACTTTTTCTAAAATAGTTAATTCAGAATGACCGAAAATTGATGACAAATCTCCCTTAAAACTTTGAGCTCCAGAGCCTAGCACCCTTTCGATTACAGGTCATAGTTCACAGCCTCCTCTGTAGTTGTGAACTTGTTTTTTCCCAAAGCTCTCCTAACTTTCTCGAATAATTTTTTGAACTTTTGCCCTTTTGCTCATATTTACCTACCGAATCATCAGTGTCCTAATTTCTTAAAATGACATCATCACCAGTGTTACCAAATGACCAACGACTACCAACCAGTGAAATTCTGTGTTATCCAAACAAACCCATTTCCCGGATTTCGGTTTGCAACACACTTTCCTTTTTACTTTCTATGTTTTCTCGAAATCCCGTAGAACACACTGCTTTTTGCAACCTTACTGACCCACTTAGGAGATGCATACACATTAAGCCCCGCCCACTTTTTCTCAGCTGGAAACTGTTTTGTGTATGAAATGAATTAGTGTCATCATTTATGATGGATACAGGGAGGGTAAGTGTATAAGTGTCCTTCGTTTTGTTCATGTTTACTTTACCTATTCTTTGACAGACCCGAGACCCGAAGCAACCGGGAGGGGTACTCGGTCCAAGGATAAGTAGAGAGAATAGGGAAGGGAGGTCATGGAAATAACTTTGGGGGTTTCAAATATTGATAGCTTTATTCAAATCAAAAACGTCCCATTTAAAGTTTTCCTTGGAAGTATTCCACTGAAACACACGCCACTTTTTCAATATTGATTTTTCTTTTGTCGGTGGTGAAGCCGGATACTCTGAAAAAAGGAGATTGGTAGGAATGTTCTATAAATTAGTGGTCTGAAAGTATATGCTTCTGTGAGTGGATTCTGAAATTTCTAGCCCTCACTGGAGCCCTGAGAGTCATGGGCGGGGCCAGATTATGATTTTCAGACTCTCAGGCTCCAATGAGATCTGGAAATTTTAGAACTCACTCACAGAAGCATCTACTTATAGACCACTAATTGAAAAAAAACGTACTGATCACCATCACACTCCGCGATGTATTGAACATTGAATCCGGCGGCAAGAGCTGAAGAATCAGCGGCTTCAAAGGTGACAGTTCCGAATTTGAGTTTTTTGCCAGTTTGCCGGGCAATCAGAACTTGCTTTGTACTCTCGTTGGGACAGCTAATTTTGACGAACCACTTTCCATCTTTTTTGAAGTGCCTGAAAATATTTGGAGTCTGTCTCTCAAAAACTGAAAAACTCACGAATAAGTTGGCTCCTTATCATAGGTTTTAGCCGAGTCCTTATTGGTTATTGGCACTTGATAATGTTCCAATTTTGGGCATTTCGGTTTTTGCTTCTTGTGATGGTGATGATGATGATGTTCTTCACTGGAGTATCCAGAATAGGCAGCGACGAAGGCGCACAGAAGCGCTAGAAGGATTAGATAACGCATCGTTTTGCAATATCGGGTGGCTCCACATCTCTTTTTATACCGTCATGGATTCTCTAGTTTGGAAGAATCGCGTGATGAAGGTGAGTCAAATGAAAAAAAAAACATCTTGGAACAGTGGGAAGATTAGAAATTTGTTTATGATTGCCTTTCTTGGTGCAAAACTTCTTCAACTTTTCCTTTCTTTTCTTCCAAACTACACTGAACTCTATGTTTTGTGAGTCAGAGATTGAAAATTGAGTCAGATTGAAAAATGATTTTGAGGGCAAAAAGTGAAAACCAGATTAAAAATTGAGTCAGGAAAGAAAAACATAACGAACTATAAAACGAGAGCTCAGTAAATCAAAATTCATTTGGGAACATGCATCATCTACTTGTTCTCTTAGTGTTCTGTGTCAGCTTATGCCTTGCAAACTACGGGGTAAGTCAAACGAACAATTTCCAATCATTGGGTTTTGTTGCAGGCGGCTCCATCTGGTAACTCGTACGGTCAACAGTATGGAAACACATACGGTGGCTTATATGAAGACGATTCATACGATAGTCATTCCCGAGAGCATCGCCATCATAAGAAGAAGCACTACAGAAAATTGGACAGTTTGAATATTGATCCCACAAAAATCACTGCACCTGATTCCATTGAGTGAGTATCAACTATTTCAAAAAAACCAAAAAAGTTAATTTTCAGATACTATCGTGATGGAGATGATGTTTTCGCTATTATCCGCTGCAAACCTGATGCTGCTAACCCGAATAAACTTGTGTGGATCTTGGCTGATTCTGAGGATCCTGCCAATCCAAAAATTTCAAATAATATTCCGAAGACTATACCTCTTGCAAGTGGATTTGGTGTAAGCTACGTGGCAAAGTACGGAAAGAATAAGATGTGGACTGGAGTGGACTTCTTCGATTACAAACTGCGCAAGTTCACAAAAGTCGGATGTTTCACCGGTGACGGGAAAGCAACAATTGGGTATATTTAGTTTTGGATTTTTCTTATTTTAATGGATGATGAATAAATTGGATATTTTCAAAAATGACTATCGCTTCCTGTTTTTCATTGCATTCCCGGACATGCATCTCGAATAATACTGGTTCAAAAAAGTCCAATTAACACTTGATTCCGTGATATTGTACTCCACCTTGGTACCGATAAGGAACAGCTCTTCAAATAGACCAATTAAAAAGAGTTAATTTCAAAACTAATTTTTGGAAATTCAAAAAAATTTCAGTAGGTTTTCACTTTTCTAATTATTCCACTGGAACCTCTGGGTCTCCAGTCAAAATATCTGAAATCTTGACAAGCAGATGAACTTTATTCCAAAAATTTAACCAACATTTATCAGAATCAAATATTTCCCGCAGCAAAGTTCAAACCAGCAACACATACGACTTGTTCAATTTCAATGAACTTTTTGTTTGTTGCTTGTGCAATTGTTCTGAAACACACACACAATTGTCTTCTTAGTCCAAAACTATTTTCACTTCTCTTCGTAGCAACGGGCTACAGTTCCAATATTGAAACCACTGGCCAATAGAGAAACATCCTGCCAAGTGTCTGACCCGATTGTGGTGCTTTCTGTCGGTTGGTGAGCGAACAAGTAATAGGAGACACTGTCATTTGGACAAGAGATTCTGGTGAACGTTTTTCCGTCGTTTTTGAAAACGCTGCAAAATTTCTAGCTAGTTTCATTGAATGCTGAGGAGGCTTACGTGTAAATCGGCTCTTTGACAACATTGGTTGCTTCTGTAGGCAATTGAATATCTTTGAAAAACTCGAGTTTCTGACATTTCGGCTTGTTTTTATCGTGGTGATGATGATGGTGATCATGATGATCATGCTCTTTGCTGGAGTGATAGTCTCCGTAGCCTCCATACCCAGAGTATGAAGCAAGAGCAGCCGTGCAGCAGAATAAGAAGAGCAAGGTGAACTTCAAAATCATTTTTCGATAAATATTCCAAATGATCGTCGTTTATATACAGCCATAAGTTCCGGCTCAGGAGGAAATAAACCTTCTTAGTCATCGATAGAAGGAAGTAAAATGAAAAGATGTTTTTGAGAATTTCAACCCGGAATACAAACATCGTCACTTATAAAATGTATCGAAGAGGCCTAATCTACACAGCGTCCACCATGAAACTTTTGGTTTTTCTGGTTGTTTGCATTGGAGTCAGTGTTGCTAATTACGGGGTAATATTAGCTGTAACGAGCCAATGTTTTTTTCTCAAATGGGTTAGGTTTTTTTTTTCAATTGATGGTCTAAAAAGTATTTGCTTCTGTGAGTGGATTCTGAAAATCCCAGCCCTCACTGGAGCCTGAGAGTCTGGAAATCTTAATCTGAATATCAGGCCCCGCCTCCTTATTTACTCGGCACGGCAATTTCAGTATAAGATTTCCAGACTCTCAGGCTCCAATAAGGGCTGGAAATTTCAGAATAGACTTACAGAAGCATCTACTTTTCGACCACCGCCTCATAGAAAATTCCTAAACCACGTGAGAAAAACATTCCCTGGTAAGTCCCCAGCTACTTTCAATTTTCAGGTTCCCGAAATGCCATCCTACGACACCTATGGCACCTATGGCGCTTATGATCATCACTCTGGAACTCACCACGGAGATCATGAACATCATGAGAAAGATCACAAAAAAAATTACAAAAAGTTGAAATCGTTGACTGGAAACGGTTTTGTTGAAGCCGACATTGAGTTAGTTTGAACTACAAAAGTATTGTGAATACGGCGGTGTTTGGGATAGTTGAGATATAAGTTTCTGAAAAGCAAAAAGAAATCTGAATGAAAGTAGGTGTGTCCAGGTTGAAGGGGCGGGGCCAAGCATGTTTCAGCAATTTCTAGATGGAAAAACTCATAGAAAAACTCAGGAAAAAACTCACCAACGGAAGTCAGCTTCTGGCAGAGAGTCGAGATGAGTGTGTAAGCTTTAACCATATCATTTTCCAACTTTTCGTTAGCCGCAGTCGCCTCTTTGATTTCTCCAGCTTCCATGTTTTCCTCTCTTGCTACTGATCAGAAAGTTCGAAGTTCGGACGATGTTCAAAGCTGAGTACGTTGCCGATGGCAAATTAAGTTTCCCAGTTGTATCCCAGTTCTCTAAAA
>GL379890.1:219233-257009 GCA_000143925.2 Caenorhabditis brenneri | reverse complement strand
GGGAACGGACGACCCTCTTTCCTTAACTCTGGAGGGTGGCCGCCTAAATGCAAACGCTGACGGCCACGGCCATCGTGTCCCCAACCCCAGACTCCGCCGTATTCACAATATTTCCAGTTCGAACAATTGTTTTCCAGTTACTACCGCGACAAAGATGATGTATTCGCCCTCATCAAGTGTAAAGTTAACCCCAAACCGGCCAACTACTTCTCCTGGATCATGATAGAGTCAGATGACTCTGCAAACAAGGCCATCGAGAACAGCATCGCTAACACCATTCCCCTCTCCGGTGGTCTCAACAATACGTATGTTGCCAAGTATGAAGGACACGGAAAATGGTCAGGAGAAGATTTTTTGGAGTACAAGACCCACAAATTTCGAAAAGTTGGTTGCTTTCACAGTGACACTCTTTTTACTGATATTAAATAATATTTTGATATTTTGTGAATGAATATTTTATTATAAATAAAAAGTTATGAGCTAGTATGGAGTTGGTGTAAGATCCCTCTGGAAATACCCTCCATTATGGGAAGCATTGAGTTTGTAGAAGTTAGACACCAGGACTGGGATTGTTTCTTCTAGCTGTAATGTTTCATAATAATTATCACCAAACTTCTCTCAAGTTCCTACCGTGAATTGCGCATTATCTCCTCCCAGATTAGTCTTGATCCATCCTGGAGCAAAGCTAACCGCCAGAATATGATCATCCTTCAGATCCAATGACAAAATCTTTGTGAACTGATTCAATGCGGTTTTAGTCATACTGTAGGCCAAAAGAGGCATCACATTTGATCCGTAGACATTTCCGCCAATTGAAGCCAACCCAGAAGAGATGTTGATAATGGTGGATCGAGAGAAAGAGAGATGATTTCCTGATTGTTTTGATGCAGCTTTGCGGAGAAGTGGGAGTAATTTTTGAGTGAGAAGTACGACACTGACGGTGTTCACATCGAATTGTTCAGTTAGGATTGAACGGTTGGGGGTCTAGAATCGAACTATTGTATGTTTAACTATCAAAAACCTTACCAAATTAGTGCCATAATCAAATTTAGCTCCAGCATTGTTCACCAGAACGTTTAGGCCATCATCACCCACAAGTTTCGTGACACTAGCCACAAAAGTGTCGATTGACTCATCGGAAGTCACTGATAATGGGAGAATATGGATACGTGGATCTTGGAGAGCGTGAAGATCCTAAAAGATGTTTTTGTTCAGAACTTCACAAGAAATATAGATTTACAGCAGCATTTTTGACATCTCTAGCACTTGCAATAATTGTCTTGATGTTTTTATCCTTCACCAATTCTTGCACAATTGTCAGTCCGATTCCACGATTGGCACCGGTGACAACAATGGTTTTGGGAGAAGAGGACATTCTGGAATTTTTTTTAATAAGACGACTGAAAAGTAAGGGGACATTAAAAATAAATTATAGAACCCAGAAATTCGTTCTTTTATACTATGTTAGATAACAAACATTCGAAGGCGCAGACAGTGAGAGATACACAACATTCTATGCTGGCGGACACAAAATGGAGGCGGTCATAAAATATTTTGAGACTTTGAGAGCAGGGGTTGTTATGTCAGCTTCTAGGCTTCAGTTTTTTCAGCATGTGAAAAGTCTTCCCGAGCAAAAACCAATTCAATCAAAAATTTCAGGATTCACTAGACGATGAACTAACAGTACAACCTGATATTCACCTACCGTAGGTAATCTAATAGAGGTTCCCTAAGTGCCACTTGTTTGGGACGTCATATCTCGGTTCCTAGTCGCGGCACAAAAAAGTTGTTTACTAAAAACTTGTTCTTGAAGTATTTTCACACAATTCGTCCGTTCACAACTTTTTACCATCTCATCTGAGAACGAAGTTATGATGCCCCCAACAAACGACACCGGCGGCAACTCTATTAGAGTATTCCGCATCAACATGCTCACACTTTCTTGTGATATCTTTACACTCTGATGTGTTCGAAATTGTGTACCACTAACCACATTTATAGTTTATTCCTTAGCACGATGTGTTAGACCACAAAATATTGTGTCGGTGGTGTCTTTGAAGGACAAACAAATGTGTCTGCGCCTCTTTGTTTTGTCATGGAGACCAGGGAACGCGAAGTGTGTATATAAAGAACTTTTTTCTGTGAAAAACCTTCATATCCAGAATGTCCCACTCCCCCAAAACTATTGTGGTCACCGGTGCCAATCGTGGTATCGGACTGACGATTGTCCAACAACTGGTGAAGGATAAGAACATCAAAACTATTATTGCAAGTGCCAGAGATGTCAAAAATGCAACTGTAAATCTATATTTCTTGTGAAGTTCTGAACAAAATTATCTTTCAGGATCTTCACGCTCTCCAAGATCCACGTCTCCACATTCTTCCATTGTCAGTGACTTCCGATGAGTCAATGGACAATTTTGTGGGAAAAGTGAAGGAAATTGTAGGGGATGATGGATTGAATGTGTTGGTTAATAATGCTGGAGCGGCATTCGAGTATCGGACCAAGTCGGTGAGTTTGAGGGTACTGTAGATAACAGTTGAGATATAGCAGTAGATTTTATAGCAGTTGAGTATCTACCTATATTACTTGCACTTAGTTAAACTTTTCAGACCCCATCTCGATCAATTCTCACAGAACAATTCGATGTGAACACCGTCAGTGTGGTACTTCTCACCCAGAAACTTCTTCCACTTCTCCGCAAAGCTGCGTCGAAACAATCAGGAGATCAACTCTCCATTTCTCGATCTGCAGTCATTAACATCTCTTCTGGATTGGCCACCATTTCTGGAAACAACTGGGGGACTGACGTCATCCCAGTGTTGGCATACAGTATGAGTAAAACCGCAATCAATCAATTCACCAAAACACTTTCTATTGATTTAAAGAATGATCATATTTTGACGGTTAGCTTTGAACCTGGATGGATTCAGACCAATTTGGGAGGACCAAATGCGCCATTAACAGTGAGGAAATAAATTGGTTAGAATTGTTTTTTATTGATTTTTTTCAGCTCGATCAGGCGATTCCGGTTTTGGTTTCCAGCTTGTCGCGTATTCGTCGTGGTATTCACCACCTTCCTCTCACGACTTTCTAAAGTTCTATTAATTTACTCTTTATTCCATTTAATTCTCATTAATATAAATATATACACCTGCTCTGCTTCGTCGTTCGTCTACGGGAGCCGTTCAAATCACCGCGCAGACTACTGTACCTTGGGACCCACCTGCACATCAAACGCGCCCACGTTTTTAGGCCAACTGCCTCTACGGACTTGTCAGTCGTTCAGTTTCGTTCGTTCTCTTTTAACGCACGTTGCGCGTGTGTCAGTTTTATTTCCCCTCCCATTTGTTCGTTCCCGTTGATATTCGACTAATTTTATAACTGTGTCGGCCTAGCCGACACAGCAGAGCAAGAAGTGTCACAATAAATATCGGCGTCTGTATACCGTGTTCGTCTTGTTTCTGATAGGGATTTATTTGGGCCTTGGGGTTTGAAACATGGTGCATCGAGCCAAATCGGTTTAAATTCCCTTTTCGTACAAGTGTCACGTTTTGCAGCGCTAGTAAAAATTATTGATTTTCTCGTTTCCGCTCTTTCCGTTCGTTCCCTCTTAAAAAGACCTGTTGACACGTTCCAAGACGGCGCATCAGGCATAAAAGTCTGAAAAAGACCTGGATTCACGTTTTAAGACGGCGTTCCAGGCACAAAAGAAAGAAAAGTCCTTGCCAATGACGAAAGTCTGCGGTTGGGCACAGAAGAAAGACAGATTTCTCGAAAATCTGCAGTAAAAAAGGCTCGGAAGCCGCAGAAGGTTGACCGAATTGTCGGAAGGCATATCGGAAAGCGTTTTGTGGTTGGAAGAGGTCAGAAAAGAGAAAAAGCATCGGGAAAGTCTCCGAGAAACTCGAGTAGGCCGAAGAGGAAGGCTGAAAGGGCGATCGGGTGATCAGAACGAAACGCGGCATTCGAACAGAGAAGTGTCAAGAAAAAGAGAGCGGACGAGCTGTGGGGAACCAGCAAGTACGTAGAATAGAACTAAAATAGAGTCAAAAGTGCCAAAAGAGCAGAGAAATCCGTAAATGTAGACAAAAAAGCCGAATCGTCGGTGAAATTGTAAGAAATCAGCGTTGATGACGCAAAAATATTGTCGGCGAAGGTGTCAATCGCATTTTCTGTGATAAAAGCCTGAAAATAAAGTTAAGACCGGTTCAGTCGGCACTAATTGTTCAAAGAATCATCGATTTGATTCAAGTTTGGCCTCCGAAAAAAGAGAAAAGCCAAAAAATTGGAGAGGCAACGACGCTCCGAAATGCCGCAATGCTCGGAGTTTAGCAGAAACAGTTTCGAAAGAACAAGAAAGACAAGACACCGAAAAGCGACGGAGTCAACGATCACGCGTCAAAATAATGAAGAAATGATGCGAAAACGAAGAGAAGAGTCAGTCGAAGATAATGTAAGTATTTTATTTGAAAAAATATCGACAGAAATGAGATAAAAAGGGAGACGGGTCATGCCCAAATTTTCATTTGAAAGTTCGACGTTTTTCGTGAAAGCGCTCGACTAATATCGAGAGACATGATCGGAAATAGTTTAATTGTGTCAAAAAGAAGCAAAACAAGTAGTAATAAAAGCCAAGTTTACGGCATTCCAATAAAAAAGTAGCAATTCGTCGGCGAAATCGATGAAAATTGTGTTTACAAGAAAAGTATCAAAGAAATTCGAGAATTTCGAAGCATCCCAAAGAAAAATATTACAGAGCCGACATGAAGGCGTCATCGAAAGCAACAGCGACAGCTGCCGAACAGATCGGAAGCAAGAAATCAGAAGAAGTCGATTGAGTTGAGTGAATCGAGTGTCAAGCGGCTCAGGAAAGCTAAAATCAAAATAAAAAATTCGATAAAAACCATCGAATCAAACAAAGTGACAGTGTCACTGGAATCAAAGCAACAAGGCGACAAGTTGAACAGTTCGAATGAATCTGATTGAACAAAATCGCCACAAACATACGAGATCGACAGCGATGGTGGAAAGAAATCGATATCGACAGCGATAGTCGACAAGAAGTCGATGAGTCAGAAAAGTTGAGGCGACAGCTCACAAATGTAGTCGACACATAAACATTACAAGTAAGTATTCAGTAAATTATAAAGGAAAACCAAAGATTAACTGTTCGGAAACTGAAAAAACAGGGGAACCTATGCCCAAATTTTTACCGAGCAGTAGTATGCAACTACTATTATAAACAATGTGTTCTTCCAGAACATGAATCGGAGCGACACCCACATCACCGAAGATCACTGATAAAGGCGACAAAACCTGAGAACAGGAAGAAACAAAGGGGTCGAACCGAATCACAACCTCGTGAAACCACTAGAGTGGCATAAAAGAAGAACAACTTGCGGAGATGTGTGGATAACGGTGACAAGTAGGAGAATATTTCCGAAGTCATCAAAGAAGACACAGTGGAAGCAATATCAATGATAATGAGTCAGCGACCAAGGAAAGAAGCCGCAACAGAAGATGAAGAGTCAGTAGAGCCGCCAAGTGGCAGGCTTATTCGAAGCTCAAGTCAGTTGTATAAGATCGGAGGTAATAATCAACTGATAATAGTGTACGAATAAAACTAAAACAGTGTCATTATAGAAGGAAGACGTCGACAAGTCAGCAAGAGAAGCGGTATGAACTGAGAGAAGGCCAATGATGACAGAAGGAGTCAAAGAAAGAATCAACGACGTGTTGACAAAATCTGAAGATGTATAAGTGTCAGCAGGAAAAAAAGAATAAAGATAATTCCTTACAGTTATATAATCAGAGCTTCAATAAATAATTATAACATGAATGTTTGAAGATTGTAGAGAGTCATGGGAGGCATGAAAGCTTCAACATCAAACAAATTGTGCTGAACAATAATCAGTAACTCGTATGTCAGTATTTATATAACAAACCAAGAGAAATGCTTCGAAGAACTTGAATAATACAGTGAAGCTAATATGCTTCGAGAAAACCAATGATAACTGCACACTCAATATGTTGCAGATTTTGATTACAATATAACAGTCAAATACAGTACAGTGAACAATAGTCAAGTACAATAGAGTCACTATCAAAAGTGTCATGAACCACAAAGTTTAAGCATAAACATAGAAACCAGTTAACAAAAAAGAAGTATACACATAGAAACCAGTTAACAATACAACAAGTTAGAATAGAAACAGAAGTGATTCAGATTAAAAGAAAGTGATTGATGTTTTCCAAGAAGGAAACAAACTGTTGGTTGATCCCAGCATGCTCCAGTGAACGAAGAGAGATGCAGACAAAGCATGTTGGAAAATAATACTGTTGTGAACTTATGTCAGTCACAGCAAGTTGATGTCTGTTTTATAAGGAACAAGTGTTCCATATCATTATAGAGGACAAGTGTTCTCTGATAACCTAGCTATTCTATGCTCAGATAACATATGATAAGATCGAAACCAAATGAAAGTGAGCAAGAGAAAACAAGAGAAGATGTAAGATGTGAAAGCATTATATCGTATGAGTCATCAATAAAATATGACATTTAAAACCAGTGATACGGTACAGTGTGCGACTAAGCTAGGTCCACCTCATAACAAGCTCAAAGTCAGATACGATGAGCAGACTCCAAGCGGTGATAACTAGAAATGTAAATTGCGAGTAGACCTTTATGGTAGTTTCGTACATGATGATATGAAGGTGGAATCATGTCTACAGAGTACAGTTGGACTCAAAGCAAGGATTATATGAATAAGAGCTCTTTTTCAAATAATCTGTTCTGATCTAATAAAATAATCAAAAGATTTACTATAACTGAGACATACATAAGAAAGAAAGTGAGAATGCTCAGTATGACAGAACAGAACAAGTGGTTGTAGTGCTGCAGACTATTGAACCAGATGAAGAGAATAGCCAAGTATTGAGATTGAACAGAAAAAGGAAGACCAACAGTGGAGAAGTGAGAAGAATGGTTGGAATCTGATTGGAGAAAGGAATACGACCATCCCACTTGAGGTCTTACCGAGCAATTGGAGGTTACGCTGGCCACGTAATCATCCATAAGAGTTGCAAAGTTGTAATCAAAGTGATCAGATGTGATACGAGTTTTCCATTCTTTCCATTTCTTTTTTCCCTCATCTTCACTTGTTGTCGTCACGTTATAACTTGTTCTTCTTGTCCGGACACTTCGAAGAACAATGTTCAATAATTTCAGACTTGGAATATCGACATCAGTTATGACAAAGATTGTGAAGGCGTCAGCGCATTTGATTGCGCAGAAGCGTCAAATATCGCAGATGGCGAAGACAGCAGCGTCATTGGTGGCAGCATCGGAGGAACTGCTGACCAGTGTGCGATCGGAGGTAGTAGAAGTGGAGACAGTGAAGAAGGATATCCTACAGTGTCAAGCTGATATTGGAGGATCGATTGTTCGGATGAAAGAGTTGGATCAGTGGATCCAGAGAGAGATTGAAAAAGACCCGGTAACGGCGTCAGATAATGCACTAGTTGCATCGCATTATGCAACTCTGAAAGAGTTTGCAAACGCGGAAAGAAACTATGAGACTTTAATCAAAAAGTTGAAATATCATTGGAAAGAGTTGACTGAACTCATTGAACAACAAGACAAGTGGGAGGCAATGCCACCAACACGAAAAGGTTCATTGGAACTAGTCGATTCCCGTTGGGAAGTGTCAGATGACGAAGACAATGTTTTCGAGTCTGATACAGAAGACAAGATTAAAGAGGATAGTAAAATCCGCATGATTCGTGAATTCGCGAAGGCGGAGGTGGCAAGACAACTCAAATATAGGATGTCAACGTCATCAATGTCAGCGAACATGAGTCAGGAAAAGTTGAGAGCTGAATTGGAGCAGTGTAGAGCTAGGCTCGCAAAGTTTGAAAGTGAGAAAACAGTAGGGAGTAAGGTGAAAGGTATCAGTCGAAAAGAACCGACTTTGAAAGAGTCAGTGAAAGACAACACTATTCCAAGAACCAAGAAAACTCGTAATGAGGAAAATAAAGAGTCAGAAGAAAAGTTATTTAGTGACCAGGATAGTACTGATTCGAACTTCTCGATCAGCGAGGATTCAGAGGAGTCAGATTATCAGCGTGCTAGAATGAATGGATTCGGTACTGAAAAAGAAGAAGAAAAGAAAAAAGAGTCAGGATACAAGGGTCAGAAGAAATATCTTCGACTGAAATTGAATGACTTGCCGAAATTCGATGGAAATGATCCTTCGGAATATGAAGAATTCAAAACAATGTTCATGGAAGGATATGACAAAAACCCAGATTTATCTAGAGTCATGAAACTGATCCAGTTGAAGAGTAGTCTGTCAGGATTGGCTAAGGAGTTGTTAGCAGGTCTGCAACTGATTGGTCGCAACTATAAGGTGGCATGGCAGATCCTAGACCAAAATTATTTGAAGAATGTAAGACCGATGGAAGAGCTTCAGAAGAAGTTCAATAGATTGGCTATTCACAAAACAGATTACAAGGAAATGAAAAAAGACATGAGCAAGATAACAGCTGTCGTTTACGACATGCAAAATCGTGGATTAGACGTTAACATGCCACACGTTTACCAAACAGTAATCTCCAAATTCCCATCAGCCATTGCTGAAGAATTGATTGTCAAGACACTTAGTTCTCGGTTCGAAGGAGAATTCAGCAAGATCCAAAAGTGGGTTGACAAGATATTGAGTGCCAAAATTTCTGTGTCAGAGATGAGAGCACCAAAGAACAAGAAATCACAGGATTTCGATTTGGGAGACCAAGTCGATTACCTAGAAGGTGAAAACGAAGAAGAGAGTGACTTCGAAGGAGAAGGCACTTCCGGAAGCGAATCTCATTAGAGATTTGTTCCCGCAAATTATAAAGCTCCATCAGGAGCACAAAAAAAAAACAAAAAACAAAAAAAAAAGAATTCAGTTATTTCAGTTATCAGTTATTCAGTAAAAAAAAAACCAAAAAACAAAAAAAAGAAGAAGAATAAGAAACAGAAGACAAAAACAAAAAAAAGAAATGGCAAAAACGACAGTTCCGTTAAAAGACAGACTAATACGAAGTGCAATCAAACATGAAAGAAGAAAGAGAAAAGAATAATTCAGTTAAAAAGAAGAGTCATAAAAAAAATGAAAATCAATCATTCAAAATAGGAGAGAAATGATAAAGAGTCAGAGTGAAATAATGAAAATGAATATGTATCCAGAAGAAAATAAGAACAACTCAGAATAAGAGAGTAGTCATAAAGAGTCATAATGAACTAATGAAAATCAAAATGTATTCAAAAGGAAGATATTTAGGAAGACTAAATAAGAAAATCCCGTGCTGTGGCAGAGCAAAAAAGGAAGAAAGCATTTTACTTGTAAAACTGAACCAACCGTATAGCATGAAACAATCTAAGAAGAAAACCAAAAAAATGAAGACAAATACAAAGATACCATACTGAAAATGGCAAAAGCCAGAATGAAAAACACACTGCACCAACCGCAGAGAGTGTCAAGATATAAAAGAAGAAGAACTCTACTCGCTCGGATATAGGAGACATATCGGTTTCTAACCAGAGTAACAATCGAGTCAAAGAACAGAGTCAGACTACTGAACCACCCAAAGAAGCAAATATGGAAGTACCAGCAGAGATACCAAAACATGATGATAAAAGAGTCAAAGAACGACATCCGCTAACCAGGCGTGAAAGAGCACTCTTACCCCGAAAAGCAAAGCTCGGCAGACAGTACTGCGAGATTAATAGTGCTAGTGAAGAAGGACGCCAGAACCAAGATGAGAAGGATAAGAGTCAAAAGAGAAGGCAGAAAGTGACAAATGGCTAGTCCTAAGGTGACGTCGCCATTCGTTGGGGGGCGGCAGTGTCGCGTATTCGTCGTGGTATTCACCACCTTCCTCTCACGACTTTCTAAAGTTCTATTAATTTACTCTTTATTCCATTTAATTCTCATTAATATAAATATATACACCTGCTCTGCTTCGTCGTTCGTCTACGGGAGCCGTTCAAATCACCGCGCAGACTACTGTACCTTGGGACCCACCTGCACATCAAACGCGCCCACGTTTTTAGGCCAACTGCCTCTACGGACTTGTCAGTCGTTCAGTTTCGTTCGTTCTCTTTTAACGCACGTTGCGCGTGTGTCAGTTTTATTTCCCCTCCCATTTGTTCGTTCCCGTTGATATTCGACTAATTTTATAACTGTGTCGGCCTAGCCGACACAGCAGAGCAAGAAGTGTCACAATAAATATCGGCGTCTGTATACCGTGTTCGTCTTGTTTCTGATAGGGATTTATTTGGGCCTTGGGGTTTGAAACACAGCTTTTATAAACTCAATAATTCTCATCATGGTGGATATTTCGAAAGGGATCTCGTTCCAATTCCCTACTGAAGAACTTTTCAACTGAATGAATAATAAAAGCACCAGCTCAAATTTTTAAAGAACATTCATTTGACATTCTGATGTGGGGTTGTTGCCCACTAAGTCTATTAAAATTAAGGTGAAAACGACAATGAAGAAGTTGTTTAATTCACAGAAAAAAAATGTTAAAAAAAGAGAGAAACTGTACTAAGTAATAGAAATTCACATCGGGTGCAGGAGGGGATAATTCATTTTGAAAACAAAAAAAGAAGGAAGACAAATATTATGGAATGAAATGAAGAAATAAAAGTGTGTGCATGTGCCTGTAGATATATGTTAAAAATTGAGGATCTAGGGAAACGTTTCAGGGAGGGAGAGGGGAAAAAGGCAAAAGTGGAAACCATAGAAAAGATAAAAGGCGAAAAATCTTTTGGTTAGAAAATTGTATCACGATATTGTCCAGCTGGAATCGCATTCGACACTTGCTGCCGTGGTGCTGGATGACCGGGTCGTTGTTGGTTGTGGTGGCGTCCGCGACCAGCGTGTGCGCCTTTTCCGACTGTGTACTCGAATTGGGATGTCTGAAAATTGTTTAATTAAGTTTTGTTTCCCAGCGTAAAAGCCGCGTTTAAAAAAAAATATATATAACAAGCCAAAAATGAAGCAAATTCTAAACTAATGGATTCCGTTTTCTTCGAAAAAACAGCTTTCGAATAAATATTAACTGAAGAAAAAAATCACCGGAATAGTATCCATGAGATCACCGACATTTGGTCTTGGTGTTGGCTCCTTGAAAAACCAATTATCATCTTCTGCTTCGTCAGCCGACGGCCTCTTATCCGGATCTATTGCTAACAGTACTTCCAGCAGATTCATCGCGTCTTCGTCCTGAAACTAGTCAATTGTTGCAGACATCAATTCTCTAGTTTTCACCTACCGTTGCTTGTTTCGACTCGGGAACATTGTCGAATTTCATGAGTGCTCTCATTTTGTGCTTTAACACTCGTGCCTTTCCTTGTGGTAGTGCAGAGTTCGGCTCCTGGGACATTGCATTCCAAAGCGGCATTTTTTCACAGTTTGGCCAGACCTGAAAAATGAATTTTGTGAATTTCTGAGAGCTAAGAGCAACTTTGCCATTTTTAACATTCTATAAGTCTGAATAAGCAGACGCTGCAGTCTGAGTAAGCAGACACTAACCTAGTGTTTTCCGAACAATTTTTTTTTGAAAAACAAAAAATCCTATTTTTCCGAAAATGTTTTCAAAGAATTATTTTTTTTAATTTATTATTGAAAATTATCGAGGAAATAGGAAAAGAACTTCAAAATTTTGGCTCGAATTCGATTTTAAAATCACATCTCAGCTGTTTTTACATTTTTTTTTCTAATCCTACCTGAGTATTGATAGATCCACACAAAGCGGAAATCAATTGCAACTGCTTCTGCTCCGTGTCTCCCTGCATAATCGGTTGCCTTGTCCACATCTCCGCCATAATACATCCTGCACCCCACACGTCGATTTTTGTGCTGTACTGACGGTCGCCAAGTAATAGTTCTGGTGGCCGATACCACAGTGTGACGACTCGATTCGTGTAAAGTGGACGAGGAGCACCGCTGGCTACAAAAACAGAAATCATTTCCATCAAAATCTTATCAAAAAACTCACTATCTCTGTGCACAAAAGGTCTTGCTAAACCGAAGTCAGCGAGCTTTAAAACTCCCTCTCTTGATATCAACACATTCGCCGCTTTCATATCTCTGTGCAGAATTCGACTCCGATGTAATTTGTTTAATCCAGTTATCAGATGTTTCATCATTGTTTTTATGTGGACCAGTGACATCCGCACCTTTGGATTTGATAAAAGACCGGCCAGATCGTGTTCGCAAAACGCGAAAACCAGGTAAAAGGTGGTACGGTCTTTTGTTGTGGCGGAGTTGCCTGGAAAAAATAATTTTAGAAAAAAAAGATTATCAAAACTCACTTTTCGCACTACACACTTCAATTAAATCGGTAATATTCTGATGTTTAAGCTGCTCCAGCATTTTCACTTCTCTCAACGCCGTAATCGGAAATCCCTCCTTCTCGTTTTCCATTAAAATCTTTTTCAGTGCCACCATCCGTCCTGTCGTCTTGCATCGTGCTTTAAATACTTCTCTGAAAAAAAGAATCGATTTAAGCTGATTTTCTAATATGTATTACTCACCCAAACGTGCCCTGTCCAATCTTGCTCAGCTTCTCGTACGCCGACACATCATTAATGTAAGGATACAGAGATTGATCAAACAACTTTTGATAATTGAGAAGTTGCTGCTTGACGTCTATCTCGAAGTTGGCTTGGTTCGGCGTGGCACCGCCGTTTGGGGTGTTCGGTGTGCCTCCTATGAGGGCCCTGAATAAGTGATTTTTGAATGAAAAGAAGCAAAATTTCTGGTGAACGTTAATCTGATATTTAACATGTGCTTATTAGTGACAGAAAATGGGTTATTCGCTATCGACTAAATACCTTTTCGCCAGCTCGTTCACGCCAGTTTGAGGCAACGGTCGTTTCGGAGCCGCTTGGCGGTGACTGAATATTCAGAAATATTTGTTGAAGATCGATCAATTTTTTGGAGCCTTTTAGTCAATTTAAAAGCGAAAAATCAATAAAAGGATTTTCAATTAAAAAACCGTTCGATTTTTGCGAATAATTGTGAAACGTTACGAAACGGTTTGATAAAATTTTTTTAATTGAATATTTTATGAAAAATATTTAGTTTTTGAGTGTATCAAACGGTTTTTTCCCGTTTTCGTTTATATTTTAATCGATTTTTTACAAATTTAAAACAAAACACATACCTTTGTGTGCTGGATTGATGTAGTCCTGCTGTGTAAGGTTGAGAGCTCATAAGGGCTTCTGAAAAAACAAAATTCCTTCGTTTTCCCTTTTATCTCAATAAAATATGAATTATAGAACGAATATCGACGAAAATCCATTTACGATCCACACAAAACGATCGTTAACGACCAATGCAAACAGGGGACAGGTAGAAATAGAGGGGAGTGTATGAGAGACACAGAGTCGATAACTGAGAGGGGGCGGAGTTGCAACGCGCGCACACATTTCTTGCAAGTCCCCCGCATGCAGTTTGCGTTTTGCTTATTTGTTTTTTCTCCAGCAAAAACATTTCTATCTTCAATTTTTGAAGCAAAAAAGAAGGGCGTCTGCGTCTCCTCTTCGTCAAAATCTTATTCTTCTTCGCCTCAAAAATATTGACAACCCCGCCTCGTGGTTTAAGAAATGATGAAAACAACACAAACTTTTTTTCTCGATTTTTCTATTTTTGCTTCAATTTAATTTTACTTTTATCATGTTATCAAACTCAACTTATCATTCGATTGACATAGCTCTCTAGCTTTTCCTATATCAAAAACCCCAATTTTCAGAGTCAAAATCTACACAAAATGCTGGGTATCATCGAACTCGGCATTCAGTATAGGTTCGTTTTTGATTTGAAATAATTATTTGGAATATTTCGATTTTTTAAAAAGTTCTTGTTCAGGATATGGCGCTCACAAGCCCAACGGGGCAAGAAAAGCCCCAGGAGTGCGCCGGCAACACCCCTAGCAAAAATGGCATCGAAGTTGAACGAAGAGTCGATTTCGGTAAGTTTTTCTTGCTTGAAAATGTCTTTAAACCTCTCAAGGATACAAAAATTCACAATTCTGAATATTCCAGTTAGAATCTGTGATGGCCGAGTTCAAGCTCTCAAACACAACACTACGACGAATGATGTCTCACATGTCGGATAATATGGACAGAGGATTGGAATCCGGTTTAGATCGATCCACAATTGCCATGCTACCCTCATTCGTCCCAGAACTACCCAATGGAAAAGGTAGGTACTGAAAAATAAAAAACAAAAACAAAACATGAAAAGTGGAGTCTAAGCCTCTACAAAACCATTTAAAAAAAACTATTTTAGAGCGCGGAAAGTTTGTTGCCATGGATTTAGGAGGTACAAATCTACGTGTAATGCTCATGGAGCTGGAGCCAGGAGAGCCTATGAGAACGAAACAATTCAATACCAGAATGCCAAATGCGGCGATGCACGGAACGGGAGAAAAGGTTTGTAAAATAAATTTCACAGCATTTTCAATCGCTCATTTTTACAGCTTTTCGACTACATTGCCAAAGCATTATGCGACTTTTTAATCGAACGGGAATTAGCCGAAGAATGTCTTCCGGTTGGATTCACATTCTCATACCCTTGTGATCAAACTGGACTTAGATCCGCAACATTGCTCAGGTAAAATCGATTAATGCTTATCAACAAAACTCAATAAAAACGAGTAATTCTAGATGGACAAAAGGAGTAACTGCTACCGGATGTGTCGGCGAGGATGTTGTACAACTTCTAGAAGATGCAATTAAACGAGACGGCAGAGTTAAAGTCAACATAGTTGCACTCATTAACGATACAGTCGGAACGATGGTGGCAGCAGCATATGAAGCTGGTGGTCACTGTGATATTGGTGTTATTATTGGTAACATCTTTTTATAGTGGTATTTTCAAATCAATTATCTAATAGGTACCGGAACCAACGCTTCCTACATGGAACAGTCAAAGAAAATTGTGCACGGATTGGCAAATGCAACAGAGGAATACAATCACAAAACAGTTCGTATTTTCGTTGTTTTCCCCCGATAAAACTGACAAACTTACAGATGATCATTGACACAGAATGGGGAGGATTCGGCGATAACGGAGAGGCCGATTACATTTTCACAAGATACGATAAAATTGTTGACTCAAAATCCGACCATCCTGGCGTTAATTCGTAAGTCTCCTCCCACTGATTTCTATTCTGGACTGTTTTCAGCCTCGATAAGCTGATCGCCGGAATGTGTATGGGAGAGCTGGTGCGTCTTGTTCTGGAACGATTATGCGAGAATAAAGTATTGTTCAACGGGCAGGGATCGAAAATGCTGAGAACCAGAAACACATTCCCAACGAAATATATTTCTGAAATCTTGCAGTAAGTCTTTAGAGAAAATTCGAATTTTGTTTTCATTTTTACTATTTTCAGCGACGATTGTGGAGTGTACAGTAACACTCGCCAGATCATGGATGAATTGGGAATTGAAGGAGCCACATTCAGTGATATGCTCTTACTTCGAGAAGTTTGTGTTGTCGTTTCCAGGAGGAGTGCCAATTTAGCAGCTGCAGCCATTGCGTGTGTACTCAACCGTGTTCGTCGACCGAATATGTTAGTGGCGATTGACGGATCCACGTATAAATATCATCCATTCTTTAATCATTGGGTTTGCGAAAAGATTCGCGAGCTGTTGGATCCGGGGCTTGATGTAAGTTGTATCCAGAAATCCTCAATCATTTTATTACCACCATTTTCAGTTCAAAATTGTACAAACTGGAGACGGATCGGGTCGTGGAGCTGCTCTCATTGCTGCCATTGTTTCGAGAGTTAAGAAGGAGGAGGAGAAGAGACTGAAGGACCTGGGTAAGTGTTAATCAACCGTTTCAGTTGAATCAAGCGTATTCTTTACAGAAATTCAACGCCAGAAAGCAGCGGAAGCCGAGGAAAGGCGACTCTTGGAGATTGAAGCTGAAAAAGAAGAGGCAGAGGAGCGAGCTCGGAAAATATCAGAAATGATGAGATACCAGATAGAAAGAGGAGCTGAAGAGTCGTTTCAACGTCATGATTAGATAAATTTAGAAGCAGATTAATGTAGTTATAGATCCTCGTGCTCTCGAAAAAAAAGAACCCGCTTAACAAATTCACTTCCCCATGAAAAGTTTCAGTATTTTTAATAGCTTTTTTACTTTTTTACTTTTAGTTTTTAGTCATTTCTAGTCAACTACTAACCCCCACAGATTTCTATTTTATTTTGCATTTTTTCACACATTTTTGCCATTTTTTTTGCAGTCAAAAATTGCCATATACTATGAGATTTTCTTGTCAAATTTTGAGGTTCCTAGTCATTTATGTAGAAAATGATTTTTGTTTTTCTATTTGAAAATTCAGTTTTATTGGATTACCTATTTTTATTATAAATGATTTATTTTCTCTGCTCGCTTCTCAGATCTTCTGATTTCTAAGAACTTTAGACCTAAACCACCTGTGCGACATGATAAAACTCCACATTTTCATTTCATCGGATGCCCTTAGGGGAGAAAGATAGATAAACGAGATTTGTTGCGTAATTCACACCTCGCATATAAAAAAGCTGACTTCTGAAGATTAGAAGGCGAATCGCTTGGATTTGTGTTTTGATCTTTTTTCAATGCATTCTGAATTTTTTATTCTCGTTGGTTTATTGTTAAGAAGTGGGTTAGCGTGTATACCAACTCCAGGGGTGTGCGGAACGGAATTCGGAATTCCGAAAATTCCGAGAATTCCGACATTTTTCGGAATGAAATTCCGACCGGAATATTCCGAGCAAAAAAGTCTGGAATGGAACGAGTACTGTAGTTTTGAAGGAACATGGCGCAATAGTCTTTTCCGAAAGTTTGGAATCGGAATATTGCGACATTCCGAAAATTCCGAAAAAGTCCATTCCGCACACCCCTGCCAACTCAGAATGTGGAGCGTGAGTTAATTATAAGGTTTTTATAGTGAAATGAATGGGGGTTTTCAGCAATTGAGCCGCCGTTTCGTAAGTGTTTAGCTCTGAGATTTGCGCAACTGCTAGTGTCTCAATTGCTATTTTTGTCTCTTCTGCTATGGATCAGCTGCTATAGTCATAGCAGTGGATTTCATAGCAGTTGAGTACCTCTTATTTGCTATCATTTCCAGCATGCAGTACCTGCTCAAAAGTCTATGACACTCTCTGCCAGGGATATGGTTTACCTAGCCTTTCCAATTACTGCCTAACTGCTGCCAAAGTTCAAGTGAGCTATGCAGTAGGAACAACACCAGAAATATCCTGGCAACCTGGAACCTTTTGCTAGTATGATTTTTATCCATTACTTATTTTTTTTTATTCTCAAAAAATTACAGCGCATATCTATCTTGTCCTGCTGGAACAGTTGAAGAATATGATGTAAATCCTCTAGGTGCTACAGTGAACATGGACCCGTTCCCTGCTTTGGCTTATTGTGGAGAGGACGCTGCATCGGGATACCTTCAAGGAGTTTGGAGTGTTTATCTTCATATACACGATTATCAATTGTATTCAATGAGATGCAGAAAGCCGTGATAATTTTTATTTTTCCAAAGTAAAAACTCTTTTTTATGTTTGAATATAATGTCTGAAAGCAACTACGGATCATGCTCATCTGTCCGATTCGACCTCAACTACAACTACGGTATTGAAGTATACTGGAATGAAACCTATGAGTTCATTTGTGGGATTAATCATCCCCAGTTCATAACCTTTCATAAATTCCATTTAATTAATGTTTATGCTTTGGTGCATGCTATATCCTTTTGCAACTAATCTCTCCTGTCCATCTCCCCTTCCGAATGAGACAGATGGCCGGCTCAACCACTGCAGGTGTTCCGGGCACTAATCTCATCGATTTTTGTTGTACACTTCCAAGCAGCTTCATCTTTCTTCTTCTTCATACCTTCTCATTATTATTCCATGCTTCCGGTGCGTCAACATGCCCCAGGTCCCTTGCCACAAAGACGGCTCCCTCTCCTACGTATTCCTATATTGGCATTGGGTGTGATTTTAAAGTTTTTCATGCCTATTGACTTGTGAGTTTTCATTCAAATCTCCAACGTTTAGTTAATGAATTTTCTCTAGAATGGAACTCGCACAAACCTCTAAACGTATGGCGAATCGAGTTAAATTTGGTGGGAACAACTTCAAGTTGAGCTTAACTGCCACTACGACATATAGTGCATTAGTCGTTACGAATGGAACAGTGAGTGACATAATTCACATCCTTCGAGAGAATATCATTGGACCTTCTCGTATCTATGATTCCTATGAAGTCAATGTTGACTTTGCCTTTCACGCGGGAAGGAAAATAGCCTTCAAAATATATTGGGATAGTGATGTACAGGAAGGGTTGTACGTGATGGCAAAATATCTCTGTGGATTGTTTGATTGCTCGTTTAATGCCCTCATTTGGAGATCATCGAATTTGAGACTCATGCAAAGAATAACTGATTTGATAATCGCTCGACAAACTGAAATTGGTGTTAAGGAAATCGAACAATTTGAAGTTCATGGGAACACCTTAGACGAGGAAGCTGTTCAAGGCATCTTGGATAAGCTGAAAGTGACTGAAACTCTTAAAATTGAACTGACAACTCCAGCTTCAAGAGCACAATTTCAACACACTTTTGACTATGCACCAAAGCTCGTTGTGCTTCGACATTGTCCATTGCTCACTTTTGAGAATTTGGTCAACCTGGATATCCAACGAGTACATCTGAAAACCTCAGACTTTACCAACTATCAAATCGATGTGATCGTCAAGAAATGGAAAGCTGGAGGGTTCCCGAATTTGAAATGTATTGAGGTGACATCCAACTTATACAGCCAACAGGTTCCTGTTGCCGGTTTACTCCCACGAATTGAAAATCAAGAGCCACAAGGTCTCCTTCAATTCAAAACGTAAGTATGATGATGTGGCTGATGACTTTTATGAGTTCATTTTCAGAATTGGCAACTCTCCCTTCAACAAATATGATGGACAAATTATTTATAAAAATGATGGAGCTAGCGGAAGAATCTTCATGGGAACTGGTCAGAATGCAACGTTCTTTTTGTATGTGGATGGAGGTGATGTGGATTCTGACAGTGATTAATTTGTTTTATTCTTTCTTAATCGATCAATAAATATATGGTGTATCTTTTGTAGTTAAGAGGAGTAAAGTGCATAAAAATATCTATATTCCAAATTCCAAAACAATTATTGATAAACCAAGAAGCTGAATTGCTTTTGGAAGCCGGCCAAATCAATTTGCATAACTGCTTTCGAACGACCGTTGTTACTTTCAACTTCAACACCATTGATGATAGTGGCAGAGTAGTAGGTTCCAATCCTGGAAAGTTTTAGGGTATTTAGTTTTTGTTTACAATAGTATTTAGGTGGATACTCAACTGCTATGTTGTAACTGCTACTGTCTCAACTGCTACATTTTGGATCTCTTGCTATAGCAGTTGAGATATAGCATTAGATTTCATAGCAGTTGAGTATTTGCCTAGTATTTATCCAGTAACATAGAGCTCGGGTATCAAGATGTTCAACTTACAATTTACTCTTCCTTCCGCTGTCTCCAGTGAATGGTGGCACGTGTCCGTCAATCGCCTCTTGATTGTTGAGACTATCTCCACTGACTTCCAGATACACTAAATTCGGATAGTCCCCATTCTTCCACTTTTGAATGTACACATCCAAATCCTCATTGTCCAAACGTGAGTTGCCTAACGCAATTCTGATGCATCTTGTTGATAGAAGTTGATCTAGAGTGAACCAAGGAGAATGATCAAATCTGATCATTCTAGGCTCCTGATCCCTGACTCTATATCTGATATTAACGGGTCCAGATAGCCATAACTCTTCAGTAATGTTCAGTTTTTCACGAATCGACTTAAGAAAACCTTGGGTCAATCGATTTGAAGTGATCTTCAATCTTGCCATTTCAGTCTGCCTTTCCATAATAAATCTGATAAAGTTTCGGAACCTTTCATGTTGCATTTCCGCATACAACTCGGAAATTTGACATGCGAAAACTCTTGCGCATAGCATAGCAACATGAATCATGCCATCAAGTGGTTCAGGCCAGAATGTTTCCATGGTGGTTCTGCCCTGTTCACGTATCACAGGAACAACATGTTCCCCATAACGACATGTCGCATGATTGCCATAATCTCTTCTATCATCTCGATGCCAGAGATAGATTCTATACTTCCCGTACTCGACCATTCTCGTCGAAAAATCAATAGACATTCGGTGTCGAGGAGATCCAGATAATCTTACGAGGTTGAATGCTCGTTTTGAGCAGTGAGAAAAGGCAATTCTAAAGGGAATTTTGATTTTTTAAGTGTTTTCGATAACTTACAATTCAAAAGGGTCTAAACACTGAAGTGCATTTCCCATAGCCACTGTTGGGAGAAAAAGCAATGGGAACCTTTCCATTGGAAAAGAAAAATCAATATTCGGCTGAGCCTTGAAAGCAATTTAGTGTGTACGGCAGATGGTGTGTTCGACCAGTGTGTGTTGGCTAGAGAGGTCGGCAGGGCGGTGACATAATCTACGGCCGGAGGACATTAGATCTAATGCCTATTTCCATCTCCCCAATTGCTTATGAATAGGTGCATATCTCGTAGCAAAGATACATTTCAATTTATTCCAATCGAGTAATCAAAATATGGTCCAAACATATGTAAACAGGAAAGAGATTTTCAAGGGGGAATGAGAAAAACAACAGAGAAAAGAGATGCCTAGAAGAATACGAGAATAAGTTAGGGAGGGCAATCATCAAGGCAAAATTCGCGATCTGTCAAAATTTGAATCTTTCCGAGTCCCTTATCCAACCAGGAGTTGGCCATTCGAAGGTCGGCGATGGAAGTGTTAAAGCCGGCGCCAACGTCGACTAGGGAATCCATCAGAGTTCGAGATGGGTAGCGGGATTTGTAGTTGGCATCTGGGAAAAAAACAGGAAACTTTGGAAGATTTAATACGAGTATCTTTACCAGTATCCCTATACGATTCAGCGTCATCAATCATTTCGAGAGCCTTATCCGAGAGTAGTCCATAGGCTAACCATACCGCGTGAACATCTTCGAATGCTTTGGCAGTTTTCACCATTTCTGCCAGTTTCTTTGCCAGTTTATTGAGTTCCGCTATTCCTTGATCCTTCTTCCTCAAAATCTCCACAATGAACTCAGCTTTTGGAAGCAACTCGAAATCTTCGATTGAGAGCATTTTGTCTTCTTTGTCGTGTTCGGCGAGAAGATTGCTGAAAAATACGTACTGCTCAATTATTTTTTCTTCTATTCTACTCACCATAATCGATTATGCCGCAAATTCTGAACGATCAGTTTCTCAACCGGATCTTCCATATTTTTGGTCACATCCTCTTCTTTTAGCAACGCCTTTTCTCTCAAATAACTCCATGGCAAGTATCCACAAATCGCGTCAATGGCCACTCCCAGAATCATTTGTTCACCAGCGAATTTTCGAATACACCAGTGACAGAAATTCACGATTTTTGCAATGAGTTTTATATGGGCGGTCGGATAGAACTCGATGGCACCAATATGGAATCGAGTGAAGAAGTACAGAACCATTTGGAAAGCGGCATCGGAGAAATAGGTCGTGTTGTGGAGAAGAATGTTGTCGATCTGAAAAATACATGTATTAGAAAATATTTTATTTCTTATCCTTACCACTTCCAATAGTTCTGGTTTATCTGCGATCGCTTGGAACAACATAATCCGTTCTGATTCATTTCGGAAATCCAAAAGTTTTGAGGTAGCCGCCACGAATAATTGCGTGGATTCTCCATCAAATCGTTGACGATGAATACCAAGAGAGCAGAGAATCATGTCATGAAGATCGTCGATATTAACTTCAATTTCTGAACTCGTCACCACTTTCGACAACATCTCCGCCATTTTTCGTTTTTTGACTCCAGACTTTAAAGATTTTACAATATTCCATACTTCTGTCACTTTTTCAGGTTCCTGGTAGCATGTACTAATGAAACAGTGATATAGGGAGAGAGGACGTGCGTTTTCATCGTCAAGCTTCATCAGATCGCATGCCATTTGGAAAATTTTTTCACGGAACATTACGTCTTTGAATGCTTCCAGTTTGATCGTCGCACCCACGTAATCAACAACAGACTGAAAAATGAGAGCTCAGTTCAATTCAATTTAAAATGATATACATACTCTTAATGGAATCTTGGTTATCATCTTGAAAACCAGTTCAGTATAAGTGCCACGACTGTATTTTTGCTCTACGAACTTCGCCCGACATAGATCATTAATGATCATGATCTTCTGACAATAGAGACGCTCATCAATGTTTTGAGTGTGCAAATGTTCCATTACTGCAGCTACTGATGGATACTCTTCTGTTGGATCTGAAAGTGTTAATTTAAATGTTTCATTAGGGAATGATGGACTAACGTTGTGCTCTTATTGCTCTGTCAATTGACTCTTTTGCAGTTTTCTCGGCATTCAGGTTGACAATGATTTTGAAACTTCCGTCGTCTTCTGCCGGGTAGAATTTCTCGGCTTTCGGAGGTGCTGGTTCGAGAGTTTTTCCTTGTTTCTGAAGCTTTTGAAAACTATAAAAAGGGATTTTATCATAAGCATTCCAAAAAAGCCTTATCATTTATCTTCATCTAGTTCAAATAGTTCTATTTTTCTTACTTTTTTCTCCAAGTCTTGTAGTTTCTTCTGAGCCAAAAAGTACTGCAACTTCTCTTTAGTGAACATCATTTGAGTATCTGGTGTGAATGTTTTTATCATATCGTCATCAATAACATCATAGATATCCGGATTTCGATTCGATTGCATTTCACAAATTATCGCTTTCTCGAGACCAGGTGGATAGACTTTGTATTTGGAGCAGACGATGAATGCTTGCTTCGCTGCGACTGCGCCGAAGTACTCTATTCCTTTGACTACGACATCATCATTAGGCTTCAGTTTTATATGAACTTGACTAGAAGTGTGTTTCAATGCAATCAACACAGCGAAATAAGCTAGCAATGCGAATGTTAGTGTATCATATGGTTCTTCTTCCAGGACAGCTCTCCATTCCAAATCACAGCATGTTAGACCGGCGATCTCACGAAACGCCACTGGCCACATTTTCGATGTATTCTGAAAATACAAAAATTGTCGGACAATATGAGCACAGAAATTCCTACTTGCATAACTTCATCGCGACATAGATCCAGAAGTTTTTCAATGCATTTTAGTGAACTTTTCATGTTGATAATGCGACAAAGCCACGACCGATGTACGTTATTTCTGACAGAGAACACTGGGGAGACGAGTCCGTTGTAAATGATCTGAGCAGCTCTGTCAGAGGTTTTCGGGTTGGATGCCATATGAAGAACTGTACTGGAGCAACGGGCAGAGAGATCTTGATCAGGAGCGCATGACATGACCTAGAAGCACATTTTGATTTTTTTTTCCTATAAACTCATACTCACTTCAACAAAGAGGAGTTCATCTAACTCGGTGACCATCTTCGAACTGGCCAACATTGTTATCAAATCCCATCTTGATTGCAACATTATTGGAAGTGAAAGTAACACATCCATCACATTTTTCAGTACTCTATCATGCTCTTTGAGCACTTGGATTGTGCTGATAAAGTTTGGAATAAATCGTTTTGCACACTTCTTGTCCACCTCCACACATCGAATCACTCCGTAGCAATAACGTCTGGAAAATCAATTTTTGAGGATTTAAAAAAAACTTTTATTCACCTATAAACATCGATAACATAATCAGTTTCTTTTAGCTTTTTAGCATGTATCAGCAGGAAATTGGTTAACTTTTGAACATCGTCAAACTCTAACGATAGATATGAGATTTGGTTCAACAGCTCCTCGGTTTGATCCGTTTCTGGTGATTCTGTCATTGCTTCACCTAAATAGTTTTTATTAACTTCAATTGTGTAATAAATGTAGTTAGTTGAAAAAAAAACGAAGAATGAACCACTTCAGAAAATATTAAAATTCTGAATAAAATTTATAAAATAATAATTTCTTCGGTTTGTCCGAGAGGAGACCGAGAGCAAAGCAGAGTTTTCTCTTCCAAGCGCTCGGACCACTCTCGGACAAACTAAATGTTTTCTTTTTTCGCATGCTTTATTCCACGTTTCATAAGAAAATGCTTTTTTCAACAATAGTTAATTATTTTGTCAAGTTGTTCATTTTTTTCAGAAATGGCGGAACAGTGGGTATCGACTGGAAAACGATTCTGCGAGATTTGTAAGGTCAGTAAGTTTCGAAAGACAAAAATGTTTCAAACTCTTCAAACAAATATTAAAACATCCAGAAATTTTAAAACAAAACCTTTGTTCAAAAGCTAATGAAAAAAATTCATTTTCCAGGTTTGGTTTGGCAACAACAAAGCCTCTCAAGACCACCATGATCGAGGAGAGCGGCACAAGGCGATGCTCCAGCAAAGGATCCGAGAAACAATGCAAAAAGGAAAGAAACAAGAAATGGCGGATGCAAAACTGAATGGAACACTTGCCAGAATGGAGGCGGCAGCCGCTGCTTCAATGTCTAGAAATGGAGAAGGTGTCATGGCGGGACCAAGTTTACCAGCTACGGGTCTTCGAATGAACATTTTCGATCCCACAAAGCATAAAGACGTTGGATCGATGGCAAAAGAAATGGCAGCTAGAAGAGAAGCTGGAGCACTGAAAAGAGGGATTTCAGGAGCAACAGCTCCATCGGCTGGTGCACCAGATTTAAAAATTACAAAAGGAGACAAGGTGTCCGCTTACCGAGATTGTGAGTTTGAAATCTTTCCATGAATAATTTTTATTTCTTTTTTTCCAGTAACCAACCCAAATGCAGCTGGTCCAGCTCTTCCGGAGCATCTCGCAGTCGCTTACATGCCAGAAACTCAAGTTCAATGTGCTGAAATTCAGTGGGTTCGTGCGAAAAATCCAGACGGACCAGGTCACTATTTCTGGAACCTGTTCGACAATTCTACTCGATGGGATACGCCGAGTCACTTTTATACAGAAAAAGAATACGAGCAAAAATGTGCAGAATTCGAACAGCAACGGAAGAAAAATTATTATGGAATGGATGAAGTTGGGGTAAAGCTTTAGAAACTTTCATTTTGAGTCTAAATAATATCATGATTTTAGGCAGTCCGAAGTGGCAAAAAAGACGTGGAATCGTATATCAAAGAACAAATCGCAGCATGTGGACTTGCTGATCAAGTGGAAGCCAATCGGAAGGAGCAAAACTATGTAGATCGACCCAGGAAAGGTCAAAAGTTGACAAAAGAAGAGAAGAAAGCGTTATGGGAGGAACGACGAAAAGAAAAACAAGAGAGAAAAGAAGCTGAGGAGAAGAGGAATAGAGAAGAGGAAAAAACAGCAGAAGCATCCGATGAAGAGGATGATAGTGAAGAAGATTACAGTGATGAAGAAGATGATGTTGATGATGAGGAGGATGAAGTTTTTGAGATTGTTGGTAAGGAACATTATCAATTTATTCTTTCACATTTATGTCTATTTAGGTACCCCTGAACGTGAAGCAATGATCGACGAAGACCTAGATGAGATGCTCATTGCTCCACCACCACCTCCAGAAGTTTCAGAAGAACCTTCAAAACCTTCAGAAGCTCCAATCCCAGAGGTTGGATTAATTGAGCCTCCAAAGCCTTCAATCCCAACTTCTGGAGCACCGTATGGAGCATGGGTTCGAATTCAAAAAGAAGAGAAAACAGAAGTATTCGAATCTCCGCTCACCGCACGTTATCGAGAAGAGGAAGCAGAACGAAAAGAAGAAGAAGAGAAGAAGCATGCGGAAGAGCCGAAATTCGAGTTTGGAGAGAAAACTGCAACTGTAATGACTAAAAAGGTAACAGTAGTCTTTTTTTGAGTATGATTCAAACAAAACGTTTTTTTTTTAGGTAAAAGGGCCAATCGAATTCAAGAAGAAGTCTGGAAATCGAAACATCAGAAAGCGAGAAGAATAATTTTGTGTTGCTTCTCTCTAACTTATTGAAACTTTTAAAATTTATTGTTTCATGTTTGTATACTTACTATTTTCCGATCAAAAGATGTACTTTTTCAGTCTTTTTTTTTCTTTTCCATTCGTTAACGTTTGAAAACGTTCTTCATTTCTTCTCAGTTTTCTAACATTTCATTCAACTCAAAAAGTTCATTGAGAAGTTCATTCAGCTTTACAAAATGCCCGTAACTGAGGTGTTCAGCCTTCCGGAGTTTAACAACATTCTGGCGAAAGCCGACAAAAACCGCCTTATTGTTGTCGACTTTTTCGCAACATGGTGTGGACCATGTCGAATGATAAGTCCTTATTTCGAAGGGATTTCTTCACAGTACACAAATGCTACTTTTCTTAAAGTGAATGTTGATCAGGCGAGAGGTAAATCAATAAATTTGCATCGGAAACAAAAAGGTGCTCAAAAAGAAAAGTTTCACTGATGCTTCACATAAACATTGCTGGTTTGAGGAGAAAAAATCATTTTATTTTATTAGACATCTCCACCCACTACCGTGTCTCCGCAATGCCCACATTCCTATTCTTCAAGAACAAAAATCAAGTGGACATGGTTCGTGGCGCCAACCAGAATGGAATTCAGTCAGCCATTCAAAAGCACTACTCAACAACACCAGCTAATCCAAACGCCGCATCAGATGAGGAGAGGAAGTTCCTCGAATCGCTAACTCATTATACAGAGAAACGGAAGTTTTACACAGATGAAGTGTTCAAAGCATTGGCAAGAAGTGTGATGCCAGAGACTCTAGTCGAAAAAGCTTTCGAGGAAAATGTTGATGAAAAGTTGGTGTTGAAAGGTTGAAAACAAAAAAAGGCAAATTTTCAAATATTTAAAATTTTAGAACTTCTCGAATGGTTTAAATACAAATTCTTCACATGGTGCGACAGCCCATCTTGTCCGAAATGTACACTTAAATGCACTAATCAAGGACTTCAAGGAACACCAAGCAGAGAAGAAGCACAGGATGGTGCTGATCGAGTGGAAGTGTTCATTTGTGAAGCTTGTAATACAGATGTGCGATTCCCGAGATACAATAATCCGGCGAAACTTTTGCAGACACGGTATATCGGTGTAGACAAAAACTGTAAGTAATCGATTGCTTTCAGAACGGGTCGTTGTGGTGAATGGGCCAACTGTTTCGCTCTCCTTCTCTCCGCTCTCAACCTGGAAGCTCGTTTCGTTCTTGACAGAACAGTAGATCATGTCTGGAATGAGGTTTATCTGAAAGACGAGAAGCGTTGGATTCATGTAGATCCTTGTGAGAATACGATGGATCAACCATTAATGTATACGAGGGGATGGAAGCGAAACATACGGTATTGCATTGGATACGGTATCGATCATGTGGCAGATGTGACGTGGCGATACGTTTATGATAGTAAGAAAGTGGCGAAAGAACGCACTGAAGTCCGTGCCGCCGTTCTCGAAAACTTCCTCTCCAAACTGAACGCCCGTCAAATGGAAGGACTAACAGAAGAACGAAAAAAAGAATTAGCACTTCGAAGAGTGTGTGAACTGTTAGAAATGATTGCACAAGAGAAGAAGAATCATGAGATTGGATGGGAGAAACTTGGAGAAAATATGGGTGGAAGAACAACAGGATCTGAACAATGGCGTCGTGCTCGTGGTGAATTGGGATCAGTTGCTCCGAAATTAGATGCTCCAAAACTATTCGGGAAGCCTATCAATTTAATTGCCAATTCTGAAAATTACGCCGAATTTTCGTATGACATAATCAGAAATATCTACTCGACTAGCACGGAAAAAGGATTCATTTCACAGGCTTTCGAGTGTAAAAACATTCAAAGAAAAGAAGAATTGGATTGGAAACAAGTGTATTTGTGCCGGGAAAACGGAAAAGAGAGTGGAGAGGTGAGAATAAGAATAATTGACCATTCAAACAACATTTTACAGATTTCATGGCACATAAATCTCGAATCTCTCACCGCCAACTCTACCAAATCCATCGAAAAAGTTGAGATTCAAATGATGGGAATTCGGAAATGGGAAAAAGCAAATGCTATGGTTATTGCATGTTTAGGAGACACTTGCATGAAAATTCCAGCCAACGGAAACTTGACGATTGATGAACCATCGACAGGAATTTTGAAAATTACGGTGATAATTTTCAAAATAAAAAATAGTTCAAACAAAGTCATATGTTTCAGGCCAATTTGATTGGTGGAGAGGGAGATCAAGCGTTTCAACATGCACAAATATTTCGGACGGAATCGGATACAGATGATGAGAGAACGAACAGTTTACTTGTCAAGATTTGGCTGAAGGAATAATTGTCTTCAATAGGGAGGGTTTTCTTTAATAATTTATTCTCTAAAAATTGTATCTGGTTGTTCATATGGAATAAAGTTTTTATTCTTGATGTCAAAAATGATAAATCATAATGCATGAATAACATAGAACGGTGCTCAAAGTTTTACATACATTGCAACGAAAACTTAGCAAAAAAATATATTGAGCTTTAAAAAATTAGACTTGACTAAATTAACTCGGCGTCTGTTGAAATCAAAACGCAATGCCCAACAGCTCGTTGACCATCTCTAGGGCATCAACCTGACGGCTCTTTAGCTCAGCATTTTTTTCATTCCTTGCAATACTACTAAAAGCCCGAATGGTTTCCGGATATTTCCCTCGGCTGTCATCTTCCTCAGTCAATTATTACCTGCTGACGTTTTCTATCTCCGTTAGCATCTAACAGGACCATCTGCCTAGCCCGTCGCTTATGAGTGGGTCCACTTGTGCACCTTAATTCTCTTTCTTGGTGACCTCTTCCTCACAAAATGGTTGTTCATCACCGTTTCAAACTGCTGAAACTTCCTTATCTAGCCTACGACAAAGTCGTCAATGAAATGAACATTCGTGAACAGTGAGTTGATTTTTTTAGATCAATTTTCATAGTAATTTCATATTCTTAGGTTCAAAGTAGCCACCCTCTCCAAGAAGATGCAACGGGTAGTGAAGAACAGTAACCAACGGGAGACCATTTCCCCGCATGTTCGTTTCCATAGAATCATCTCAATTGTGTTCACGAACGATAAGAAAAGGAATAGTTTTACCATCAGACTGAGACCCAAACAAGGGGGAAGATACCCAACGATGGCTGAGTTTCAAGAGCAGTTCTTATTCTTCAAAAACATTTTCAATATTTCAAATATTGACTTATCCTTTCTCCATGATTACCCAAGACATCTGAAGCTACAAGTCATTCCGTTTTTAGTACAAGAGAATCTAAAAGTCAGCAGATTTATCGCCTATTCTAATTATTGCACACCGAAAGACACTTACCTACTAGCCCTCAACCAATCAACAAATGCAAAGCAACTCCAGTTATACAATGGACTCCCAGGAGAAATTCAACTGAGTGTAGATGAATGTCCAATAATGAACGTTGATGACATGGCATTATTCGATGCAAAATGGGTTAAAATTGAACATATGTTGAAGCGATTCATGAACTGCCAAAAGATTCAGTTGCACGGATGTCGATTCAGAGTTGGAGAATTCAAACTTTTCGTCCAGAAATGGATGAGAAGTCCAGAGTCTCGAACTGAATACGTCAAGTTTCGATTAAAGAACCCTTCTCAGTTCGGATCGCTTGTGCAAGGAATAGAACACAGACTAGTGGGACAAGCGTATATTGAGTAAATAGACATTTCCTATTTCGAAGTTGTTTCAACATTTGTTTTCAGCAACGTCATCATTCATTCTCATAGTGGTTGTTTTATGGTGGAGCAGGTTAGCAGTGGAAAGAGAGCCATCATATATAATAATCATGGGGAACTTATATTCACTACCAAATTCTCTCTTCAATTATCAATCCGTCCTAATGTCAGTCAACCACCAGAGCCGCCTTTTGAGAACGACGATGACGAGCCGAACTATCAAGATGACTTGGAAATGGATGATTTTGACAGCGATGATAGTGAAGTCGATGATAACGATAGTGATCCTGGATCTGACTAAACTTCGGCACCCTTAATATTTTACTTGAATTACTTTAATAAATTTTTTTAACCTTTGAAGCAAACAATCAATATTTTAACAATCTTCATTAACCAAATATTTATATGCAATGAAAAATAAATAAAAATAAATCGTTTTAAAAATACTGAACCTTCATAACAAAATAAGTCTCATCAATGCTGATTATAGCCCTTTTTCTGATAGTGTTATGTTGAAGACATGGCTCTCCGTCTTTTGACATCACATTTCCCAAACCATCTGTTAGCATTTCAATTGTTACACCCTCCACTTTCATCTTCAAATGTTCTAAACGAGAACTCTTATCTGTTCTCCATCTCATAATAAACTCCTTCAATTCCACAGTGGTTATACTGGTACGACTTGTTTCTATACACATGAATCGGGCATCTATCATTTTATAGAGATCTTCTATCTTAAGCCATTCAGAGTCCTTGATTATGAAATAGTAGTTGATGGATTTTTTTTCAACCAACTTCAAAACTGCTTCGAGATCTTCCGAGTTATAGCATTTACTCAGAATATGAGTGTACACTTTAGTGCTGGAGTCAAACACAGTTCGATGAACAACGTTATATTTTGAGTTCGATCTTGAGTAACGTATGATTGGGCCCATGAAATTATCACATGTGATACTGTAAAGTATGTTCTTCGGATCAATATATTTCATGACAAATTGATTGATCACGCCAAAGCAAGAGCATTCAAACTTTTCAGTTTTAGTGCAGTACATGTTCCCCCCGGTTTGAATAGTGTCTTCATAGTTTTTAGGATTTTCAACTTCTTGAATATTAAGAGTGCAGAGGTTGCTCGGTTGATAACCCACAGAAATTTGTCGCTCATCAAATAAGCCACTGAGACGATAAACATAATTTTTAGTTATATTTCTGATATATGATTGATAGCGGAGAGAAGTTTGACTGAGATGGAGACTGAAAAAAAACAAGTGTTCTGTGACTAGAAACAAGGCTTACTGCTCAAAAGGATCCATTGATCGGATGACTTCGGACAACGCTAGAAACGGGAGACGGTGCAGAGGGAAAGACATTGCGGAGGGGAATCTTCTAGACACCATCCTCACCTATATCTTTCAAGATATTCCGAATGAAGTTCAAAAATACAAGATTGAGAATAAACGCATTAGCACGCAGACAGCATATGAGAGGTCAACAGGCAGGCATCTGTATGTCCTTATTGTCTTGTCCTTTGACCTAATCTGCTCATCTCACAGTCACCCCTACTTCGCCTTTTTTTGCTTCACGATCAATAATTTTCTTTGGGAAGACTTTTCTCGAAATGTCCCGTATGAAAAAGTTAATGAACCCATTGGAACAGCAACCGATTTCTTCAAGTTTACATAATTCTCAATTTGAATATTTTCAGATTCCTGATTCGTCAAACTTCCCTTTTTTATGCGGAAATTATTTTTTTTCCAAAAAAAAACCTTAAATTGAGTTACCGTTTCTTTTTTAATTAAAGGCGCACGTAATGAAGATGTCTCACGACCGTAGTCCAAGCTTACGCGGGGATTGTCGATTTACGCGGGCTTAATTGATGGGCCGCCCGTCTCAAGCTTCTCATCTTTTTTGCTTGTTTGGTGACGTGGCATCCAGTGATTTCTCGATTTACGTCGTTCTTTTTGATTTTCTTGTCACTTTTCACGCTTCTCCATCACGTAAATCGCAAATTCCAGACAGAATGAAGACAAAAGCGCAGTTTCTATGCGAATCAGTTTGAAATATGCGATAAAACCCAGGTTAGATTTCGATCGTTAAATTGCTCTCTTTGCCTAAATTTTGCAGGAAATCAACTGCCGAGCAGTTCGTAAGCATGATGCTGAGCGTCGGAGTGAAAATGACATTTCGAGGAGGCACAGGGACGCAAAGCGCGCGATGAAGATGTTTCGAGAACGGGATTCGGGGATCAACAGCGCGTTCAGAGTGGAAGTCGCGTCAACCGAGCGAAGAGTTGCCGCCCGGTACTCCTACCAGACAAAATAAATGAAAACGACAAGATCCCAGGTAAGATTCAGACCCTTTTTTCGTGCTCTCTTTCTGCAGCTTCCAGGTGAATCGGGCTGCGAAGAGGCATTGCCCAGTCGTCGTCGTCAACAGCATTTTTTGGAGAGCGTGTGTCTCGACTATTTCGCAGGTAAAAGAAACAAATTGTCATGTGTAGGCAGTTTACTTTCACTTTGTAATTTTCAGGTAGCGATTATTATGGATCTATGGGACGGCGTCGCGTAGAGGTAAGTTGGATGAGAACATATTGATTGAGCCTAATTAAAAAAATTTCAGAGGGTCAGAGGAGCAAGAGTGATGGAGATCAAGTCGTTTGGTACGAACACTTGAGTGGGAATGCAGGTAGCTTCAGCAATTCCTTCGTCACATCTGAATCTAATTTTTTCAGTGAGCAGTCGGTCAATTGGAAGGTCCGATGTGGATGGTGGTATCTGGAATTCGGATATGTTGAACGGTAACAACGACGATCAAATAGTTAAGGTATCATTCTTCACTTCAGGTCTCTTCGCTAACTCAAACATCACATAGCGCAAGTGTCACCAGCAGCTGGATGCGGAATGGTGACTACTTATTTAATATTGCAATGATCACCAGAATATTTAGGCGATGCTCGACGGAAGGAGGATTGAAGGAATGAATGCGAGAAGCAGCCAGCCTACACGACAACAATGGTACCAACGCACAACGATGACGGCTCATCGTCGATTTGGCGATTCGCAAATAATTTTTTTTTGTTTTTTCTTGCTCGCAATTTTTATCATTTCTTTTTACCACCAGTTTTCACAGGTAGGCGATCCCGACTTTCTCCTCAACTCAACTAAAAATGGGGTATGGAATTAGTCGCAAGTTATATAACTAGCGAAAAGGTGATAAGAGCACCATGCAATTTTTGAAGTTTAACAACGTCTCGAAGCCCCCCCGAAGCCCCTTCTTCAAAAAACTGAAGTAACCATTTCTGAAATTCTAATCCTCTTTGTCTTTTCATAATTTTAAAGGGGTGGTCTGTATTAAGCGTTCACACTTCTCATATATGCCAGTGAAATCCATTCATAGTTCTTTTTTTCTCCTATTTTAATCTGATTCTTTGTTTTTCTGTTTGTCCGATTTGACCATGCTGATCTCTGCCTTCCCTACGGGGGTCTGGGCCTCTTCGGAGGATCATTCGACGGTTTCAGCGGTCTCTTTGAGCATACAGATGAATAGGGTTTCTTATTAAAACTACTCAAAAGTCCCAGTAAAACCCATTCATAGTTTTCTTTTCTATTTTAATTTGATTCTCTTTTTTTCTGTTTGTCCGATTTGACCATGCTGATCTCTGCCTTCCCTACGGGGGTCTGGGCCTCTTCGGAGGATCATTCGACGGTTTCAGCGGTCTCTTTGAGCATACAGATGAATAGGGTTTCTTATTAAAATTACTCGAAAGTCCCAGTGAAATCCATTCATAGTTCTCTTTTTTTCTCCATTTTAATTTGATTCTCTTTTTTTCTGTTTGTCCGATTTGACCATACTGATCTCTGCCTTCCCTTCGGGGGTCTGGGCCTCTTCGGAGGATCATTCGACGGTTTCAGCGGTCTCTTTGAGCATACAGATGAATAGGGTTTCTTATTAAAATTACTCGAAAGTCCCAGTGAAATCCATTCATAGTTTTCTTTTCTATTTTAATTTGATTCTCTTTTTTTCTGTTTGTCCGATTTGACCATGCTGATCTCTGCCTTCCCTACGGGGGTCTGGGCCTCTTCGGAGGATCATTCGACGGTTTCAGCGGTCTCTTTGAGCATACAGATGAATAGGGTTTCTTATTAAAATTACTCGAAAGTCCCAGTGAAATCCATCCATAGTTTTCTTTTCTATTTTAATTTGATTCTCTTTTTTTCTGTTTGTCCGATTTGACCATACTGATCTCTGCCTTCCCTTCGGGGGTCTGGGCCTCTTCGGAGGATCATTCGACGGTTTCAGCGGTCTCTTTGAGCATACAGATGAATAGGGTTTCTTATTAAAATTACTCGAAAGTCCCAGTGAAATCCATTCATAGTTCTCTTTTTTTCTCTATTTTAATTTGATTCTCTTTTTTTCTGTTTGTCCGATTTGACCATACTGATCTCTGCCTTCCCTTCGGGGGTCTGGGCCTCTTCGGAGGATCATTCGACGGTTTCAGCGGTCTCTTTGAGCATACAGATGAATAGGGTTTCTTATTAAAATTACTCGAAAGTCCCAGTGAAATCCATTCATAGTTCTCTTTTTTTCTCCATTTTAATTTGATTCTCTTTTTTTCTGTTTGTCCGATTTGACCATACTGATCTCTGCCTTCCCTTCGGGGGTCTGGGCCTCTTCGGAGGATCATTCGACGGTTTCAGCGGTCTCTTTGAGCATACAGATGAATAGGGTTTCTTATTAAAACTACTCAAAAGTCCCAGTAAAACCCATTCATACACCTCTTTTTTCTCTATTTTAATTTGATTCTCTTTTTTTCTGTTTGTCCGATTTGACCATACTGATCTCTGCCTTCCCTTCGGGGGTCTGGGCCTCTTCGGAGGATCATTCGACGGTTTCAGCGGTCTCTTTGAGCATACAGATGAATAGGGTTTCTTATTAAAATTACTCGAAAGTCCCAGTGAAATCCATCCATAGTTTTCTTTTCTATTTTAATTTGATTCTCTTTTTTTCTGTTTGTCCGATTTGACCATACTGATCTCTGCCTTCCCTTCGGGGGTCTGGGCCTCTTCGGAGGATCATTCGACGGTTTCAGTGGACTCTTTGAGCATACAGATAGATAGGGATTCTTATTAAAATTACTCAAAAGTCCCAGTGAAATCCATTCATACTCCTCTTTTTTCTCTATTTCAATCTGATACTCTGTTTTTTCGTTTGTGAGAGAACTTGTGATAGTGTTGATTCCAAGCGCGTAAAGAGGGGAGCGAAGTGTGAGAGTATTAGAAGAAATCCACGGATGAAAGGTGATGTAATGTGGCCGCGATTCGATGAATATAAAGGAGATACCCTCACTTAATGGAATGCATCAGAACGTGAGATCAGATTCAGTGAAGGCACTCTCAAAAATAAAGATTTCAATCGAGAGTGCTTCCGATATCTGATTCTCGCTTGACAACTATTGCATTTATGCGACATCAGTTAGCGTTCTCAGCCTAATAATATTGTTTGTGAGAGCGCTTCTGGTGTCTGCACTTTTTCTTTCGTTCTCCCAGAGTTCATCGAGATTTCATGCGAACAGTTTCCATATAGCAGTACTTCAACTTGAAAAAAGAAAGCTAGCGATTTTCAGTTTTTCATCAAATTATCTCAGTTAGCTGCATTCTGACAAAAACTAAAAAAATTTGATTTTGATCCACAGTATTTTTGATCTACGCTCGGCGATCTTTTTGTTTTGCGCGGGACACCTGCTTTTTTCGATTCACTTGGCGTTTTTCGTTTCCTTCCTGGTTTTCAGAGAGTTTCCTAGAATTTCGCACTTTCCGTCATTTTCTCCGCCAGAAAAGCTCGCTTTTTTCGTTTTTCGTCGAGTTCGCGAACCCTGCTCAGGTATTTTTGAGGCTATTGGCCCGTTTTCGACGGCTAATAGCCATATTCAGCGGCTAATAGCCAAAAGGTTTGTTTGCGTCTAGCTTGGCAATGCGCCTAGGAAGCGCCGGTTTTTCGCCGAAAGAATGCCATTTGTGTGCCGAATCATTGATTTATTTAGCTGAATTCAGCCACAAACTTGTAAAATCAACAACAAAACGAAGAGATAGAAAAAAGATGAAAACCGATGAAATTAGTGATGGCAGCAAGTAGAAGAAAATCCTTGTTCTTGTTCTTAATTGGTCCGATTCATCTGCTCTTGATCGTTTTGTGTGCTGCAAATTTTCTCGATAATAAGATAATTTCAAAACACGGATGTGCTTACCAAATGGGGCGTGAAGTTTCCATGAGCTTGTCCAGTTGAAGGAGTGTAGGTTGCGCGTTTAAAATATACTCTGTAAGGTTTTCTGTGAGAAACGTTCATATATTATTTGGAGAAAAACTCACAATGCCGCATTGAAGTGATTCACTCACTCTATACAAAAACGTTTCACGGTGGAACATCCATTAGTTTCAGCACTACTGAAAAACTAGGCATTAAACTGTTATAAACAAAAGAAATAAACAAGTTGAAAAAAAAAACGAAATAAAGTAATATTTTTTCGAAAAAACGAAAATCACGCCAACTCTCAGAGATAAGTCAGAGTCATCGAGCTGACGCACGCCTTTTAGATCCCGTTTCCCTGCCACCTAAACGCCAACCACGTGCCTCTAGAAGCCGCATAGCTGCCGATTGCACCCCAGATAGCAACGTTGGAGTGCTGCTGTTTCCTGATAGCCACACCACCGCCATATAAACGCCATGTCGGCTATCAGCCGAATTCGTTGGCTAATAGCCATTTTGTATGGCTATTAGCCATTGACGACGGCTAACTGCCAACATCACGCCAAAAATTCCCTGAGTGGTTATTATCGCTAAAAATGGATGCTCTCAGTCTCAATTATACTAAGGTAGATTCCAAGAGTAAACTCGAGAATTCTGAGATTTCGTGATTATTAAGAGTGTTTTTGCTATTAACTCGTTTCATTTTTTCTTTTCTGCTTGAAATTTGATTGTAAGTTTACGCTTTCCTTCTAAAAACGGTTGAAAAATGACGAAATTCAGTTTTAAATTTTTTTTGGCTGCGAAATATCTAAATTTGAACTACCGCCATTTTGAAATAATTAAAGGCGCACGTAGTTAAAAATTTTCTAAAAACCCCTCATTTTTCACTCATTTCGGCGAGCGTGGTGAGATCATTTTTTACAACAGTGCGTGCGTCTTCACGAATACCGTACCACGTTAGCGGGAATTTGAATTATTTTTATTTCTAAAATCAGAAAAGAAAAGAAAAAATGATGTTTTTCAATGAAAATAGGAACATTTCTAATAAAAATCTCGAAAAAAAATAAAAATTTCATAAAAATTGGGGTTAATTAGAGAAAGATTAGTCATTATTTCACAGCAACTGCCAATAAAAACGATACAAAAAATGAATTTGACAAGTTTATCTTTGCAAATTTTCATCAAATTACTTTTTCTGTTTTGAATGAGGTGAGCTATATTTATGTCTTCCATCTGGTTCCCACGTAATTCTTCTAGAGTTTTCCTCGTGTTGTTCTGTTTCCAATTGACTAATGAGCAGTTACCCGTGTTCTCCTTATATGTCTACAGTTTTTTCCCAATCTCTCTTCTGATTAGCCATTATTTCTACAGGAAATTTCAGTCAGTGCTTATTTTCGGATGAAACCGTTGTCGGTGGTGTCACATCAGCTGTCAATTCGAACTGCTCTCTCCGTGATTTTCAGAAGATAGACCTTTCTTTTGGGAATCATAACGAGGATTTAAAGGAGGACTGAAGTCACAATTTTTTATTTTTGATTCTGGTAGATTAAGACGTCCTGAACACTTTTTTCTCTTGACGCACATGTCAAAAATTGCTCTGAAACGAGATATACCGCTTCAAATCCATGAAATCCCTTTCTGTGGCCGAAGTTTCTCCGCTACGTGGCAGCACGTGGAAATGATTTTCACTGTTTTTTTCCACTAAGGACCTCATTTTTCAAAGCTTTTCTTTTTTTCCATGACAAAAATTCAGGTTACAATTAGAAAAAAA
>GL379890.1:193271-207811 GCA_000143925.2 Caenorhabditis brenneri | reverse complement strand
TCGTTTTTGTTCCAGAACTTTCCCAAACATGTTTCAGCGAACATGCGAGAATAAATTTGAAAATTTCTGATTTGAACAGGGTAGAACTGATTTGAAAAAGAGTTGTTTCCATACAAAAATCGGTAGTGTACAGATACACATTTACGCTGAAAAACATTTTCAGAAAACGGTCCCTATTTGACAAAAAAGCAAAAAGACGGTATTCCTTCTAGAACATTCTCAATGACCAGCTCGCTTCTTTGACGGTCTTTATCTTTCTTTGTCGTTTTCAAAATAATTTTTTATTGATGTTAGGGTACTATTGGACCTTCACTCTACAATTTCACATAATTTCCCCAATGACATTACTACGCCTTTAATTAACAAAAAAGTGACCTCTTATTCTAATTTGACCTGTAATTTCAATGAAATAACAAAAAATCTTTTAACTTTGTCTGAAACTGTGCATTATGCCAAGCATTACCTGGAGCCACAGAAAATATTGCTGTTAAGTGTACCGATGAGCAAAAGAGCGATCATAAATGGAATCGCATAAGAGAAACTGCCGAGTGTTTTCTGAGCGAAATCGGCAGCAACTGCAGTACTGTTCATGATTTCAGAGGGAGTCAAGACAGTCATATAGGCAACATTCATTGCAACGTACACCGCCGTAACGATAGTTACACCACCAAGCAAAGCGATTGGCATCGTTCTGCAAACGATTTGTATTTAGGAAAAATTTATTTGAGATTTCACCTTCTTGGCTTGTAAATTTCCGGTGTTCCATAGTTGAGAATGTCCCAACCGGCGAAACTCCACAATGCTCCATAAAATGCCAACGAGATCTGTCCGGGATTGGTGTTAGAATTTCTAAATGGGTGTTCGAGATTTTGGGTCCATCCTAAAAAAGCAATTATCAATAGAGAAAACGAAGTTGTAAAAGTTAACCTTTGAAAATCAAAAAATAGAAACCGGTGCATATGATCACTGCCAGCGATAACATCTTGGCTATTGTGACAGCTATTTGAAATTTCGATGCGTATTTATCAATAGCGTATAGGTTGAGTATAGTGAGAACAACTGAAAATCATAAAAATTCAATCAAAGATATTTCTATCAAAATCTTACAAATCAAAGCGAATCCCAGTCCTCGTTCAAATACCTCATCCCACGGCGATTCGAGATGCCACACTGGATCCAGACCAGCTACTGAAACCAAATTTATTTCAGAAACACAAGTTTTCAGTTGAGTTACCTTACCAATATACTGTCCAAATGTCTGAGCCTGAACTGCTGCCGATGCCGGAAACGACATGATAACACCGACCCACATGAAGGAGAAGGCGATTCCTTCCCATCCAACATAAACCTAAAAACAAAAGTTCAAATTGACTGGATATAATATTGACTCACATTATAAGCAAAGTCACAACCCGGATCATGAATCGATGTGCCTAACTCAATGTAACAAATTCCACCAATTAGAGAGATCAGACCACATCCGATCCATACGACTAATGCGAGTCCATTTGAAAGTGTGTATTGAAGAATTGGTCCGGGAGTGATGAAGATTCCAGCGCCAATAATATTGGCTGAAACTCGAAAGCTTTGAATCAAAGAAAACAAATCTAGGACTTACCAATAACATAGCTCATACATGACCACAATCCCATTTGATGGCGACTTGCGGCTATATCGCCGACCGTCGGCGACTCTTCTGATGACATTGCTGCAAAAAATAGGATAATGTGGGTATGTGAGTAAAAATCCAAAAAACACACGTTCAGGTGAGTTACGGTATGTTAGGATTCTCGCAGCTGTTTTATTCCTAGCAATTCGAACAATTATTAAAAATCAATAAATCTCATGAACACGGATCAAAGCTTTTCATTCACAAAATATTCCTTCTCATACGTTGTCCATCTCTTCCTTGTTATCAAAAACAGCAGGAAACGAAGTACATGAGAATGGAGAGTTAATGAAAGCTAGGAGAGAACGTAGACAGTCAGAGAAATAAACTTTCTGTCGGAAAAATCATGTTCTATGAATGCTAATGATATTATAATGAAGTGAACTGTGAACTACACGTATGATATGATGGTCAGGTGCATAGCAGTTGCATCAGACCATTGAGCAAGTTGGATGAATTGAGATTCTGAGAAAACAACTTTGTATTGGTTCTATTGAAATCATGGGGTATGTAGAGAAGATTTTTGTTAAAATCATAAATCTCCGCCGACTTTAAACTTGTAGAATAAACATTATAACATTAGCATAATTTTAAAAGGCTATTAAAGTTGCCAAAACCCTTGTTAAGCACGTTCTAGCAGTGAAAGATAACCGAAATTTACGAGATTTTCTTATTGAAGAACTCAAGAAATTCATCACTTGTTACGAAACCTTACACCAGATTAGAAAACAAATACTATTAAAGTGAGGAGCAAACCCTGCTCGGATACAGACCAAATTATGGTCTTTAAGTTCACGATGTAAACTCTCTACTGATTCATTTACCTGAATATCTTTTCTGAACAATTTTCATCCCACAGTCATTAATAAGAAGTGGTTGATGCTCATAGCGAAGCCGCAGCTCATCGTTAGGTGCCATTCTTTTTCAAACACCGACTGTTTCATTTTTAATATTTTTTGGAAAAAATATTAACCATGTGACCCAAGAAAAGGACTTTCTATATAAATAAACAATAATGAACCAAAAAAAACTAGTTGACCACAGGCCAAAAATGAGATACTGCTCTCCAAAACAAGCCGTGTTCAGTTAAAGCAGAGGCGTAGGACTAGAAGAAAAAAACAAACGTGTGTTGTTCTCCTATTTTCGGAAGAGCCTAAAAACGAGTAGGAGAAGGCAAAAGTTCTTCGAATTGAAGCTATGTGAACTTACTACTTGTAGTATCTACTTATGATAAACTTGTTAAACTGGTGAATTGACAGAGAATCAATTAAAAATAGGCTGTGAAGTGCAGTGCATTAGCAACTGAGAATCGGTTAAGAACAAGCAATTAATCAGAAAACTAACGAACAAAATGCATGAAAGTAATGTTAGGAGGGTTTCATTCATCAATCGGATATTAAAAAAATGGAGAGGACAGGGGAGGAAATATGCACCTTCTATATGGACACTTTAAGTAGAAAATTATATTCACAGCACTAGAAATCGGGATGGAAATTGGGCGAGGAAATAAGAAAAATTGGTTGAAAATTGGATAGACTGGAAATCGGGAAAAAGAAAATGATAAGGGAGAAATGGTGGCAAATGTATCATTCTTGATAGTGAAAACTCTTGGTTTCCGCTAGTCTTTCTGGAAATTCTATCAAAAATTTTTACACGAAAAAGGATGCAAAAAAGAATATTTACAAAAGAGACAAAATTAATAAATTATTTCTGACGAGTAAGTGAAGCAAAACTGAACGCATCGATTTGATTGAGAGGATCCAACTGATTCAGTGGAGGAGGTGGTCCGTTAGTTCTGAAAAAACAACGAATTGTTTCGCTTTCTGACAACATGGAAAGTATTGCTCCAGATTCAATACAACTGTATTTTGCTCTCTAAATTGCACTTTTATAGGGTTCATTGTACAGAATCGTTATCAGTTTTCCCATAAAAATTTTATTGTGCAATCAATCTCAAATTGACACTGATACTAGACATTTGTTTCGTTAAATGTAGAATTTTCATTCTGCAAATTTTCTTCAGAAAAATGCTGCCGTCATAAAATCATCAGGCATTCTTTGCAAATTGAACATTAGTTCACCTAAAACTCTGGTGCAGTAGACGTTTCTCCAATTTTTGCGTATTCCCTTCTCCCATTTGGAATTTCATCGGGTCAGAGAGCTCGGTGACACTTGGTGATCCTTTTATTAATATCTGAAAAACTGGAATTTGTTTCTCATTGTTACATCACGCCCAATTACCGGTGTTTCTGTTGCAGATTGTGCCGACTGTTGAGCAATTTGACTCAACTCTGGTGGTGGTTGTTGCGGCATTGGTTGAACGGCGGCAGCTGGTCGAATATATGGTTTTTGTTGTAGTGGTGGAGGATCCGGTTGATTAGAGGTGACCGCGCGAAAATCCTGTTGATGAGCGTTCTGAATTGGCTGCGAAGAGAGTGGAGATTGGTACTGTTGCGATTGTTGTTGAGGTTGAGGAAGAATGGGCATCACTTGGGATTGTTGAATATCTGGAAGATTGCGTATTGCAAATGCATACAGGAAACTGTATTCTGGATATAAAACACCGGAAATGCTTACGTTGTGTATTCTGAGAGGACGGCTGAATTGACGGTTGCAAGTTGAAATCTCCGAGCAAGTCGCTGAGTAAATCAACATTGCTCTGTGCTGGCTGAGCATTTGTCGCAACTGAAACTGATGGCGGAGCATGATATTGAGGAGTTGTGTTCCAGGGTGTCTAAAAATCTGGATAAGAACAGAGACGAGACTTTTTGAAACCTACTTTCAACTCGGCAGGAGTTGCATGCCACGGTGACGGTGCGCCCGGAGTTGGTTGAAACTTTGTAGCAGCCGACTGCGACGGCAGCACATGTTGATGATGTTGTTGTGAAGTTGGTGGCGGCGCAGAGATCGGTGCTCCCTGTGGTGGATGCTGATAGACAGGTTGGGCAGGCGGGGCGAGAGGCTGATACGACGGTTGTTGTGGAGGAATTGGATTGCCCCCTCCATATCCTTGATTCTGGGCTGCCGCCTCTAATGGGACTCCTGGAACTGGTGATGGACCATGACCTTGATTATGGACTCCCGGTCCTATTGAACCTCCTTGAACTGGTGATAGACCATGCCCTTGATTTTGGGGTCCTGGTCCCATAGGACCTCCTGGGACTGGTGATGGACCATATCCTTGATTGCGAGCGCCAAGATTGCCTGGAGTTTCTGTATACATGACGGAAACATTGGCGCCTGGTGGAGGAGCATATTGTTGAAGTGCTGGTGGAATGGGCTGCTGATGTTGTGGAGCGAGAACCTGTTGTGATGGATGCGTTTGACTTTGCGGTGCACTCTGAAGATAAGCCGGTGGTCCTCCTTGAATTGGGGATGGTGTGTATTGTTGATGCTGCATTGCTGGTGCTCCTTGACTTCCAAATCCTTGATGTGGACCTTGTGTCATAAATTGAGGAGTCTGGGACCCAAGTCTTTCCTGAATTGATGATGGTGTATAATGTGGTGGTTGAGCCGGTTGGAAGCCATGGTTTTGAGCTTCAAGTTCAACATTTTCTCTGGGACCTCCTTCAATTGGCGAAGGAGAATATCCTTGATTCAGGTATACTTGGCTTTCCAGAGCTATCGATGGATTGTACTGAGGATGTGAAGGAACCCCTGGTCTTCCTAGAGACTGATTATAACCTGGCTCCTGAGAAACTGGTGTCTGATGTCGAGGACCTTCCTGAACCGGTGGCGGAGGGTTGTATTGTCGATTTTGTGTTGGTGCGTATCCTTGATTTTGTACTTCAGGAGCACCTGAAGACGGACCATATCTTTGATTTTGCGGTGCTCGGTCGCCGGCTGGAACAACTCTTGGGACTGAATAAGAACTCGGCGGCCCTGGGTAAACTGATGTGGCTTGTTGGTAGGCTGGAGTTCCTGGAACCAATGGAGGTGGTGCTTGATATGGAGTTGGTTGGTATTGAGGTCCTGGGTATCCTCCGTGTGTCCCTCCAGGTTGCCCATATGGTCCTGTTGGGATGGGCGGTCCTTCGTACCCTTGATTTGTACCTTGCGGTACTCCATACTGACTCGGGTTTGGGCTAGGTTGACTAGCCGAATATGGCGAGTGTGGCCCGAACCTTTGGCTTCTCGAGCTCGCCGGGAAATCACAGATACTACTAGGCGTCGGTGATGGTGGTCCTGGATAGTGATCATGTGGCTCTTGTGGAATTTGAACTTGTGGATTTTGTTTTCGAGCTCTATAACTATCCAGATAGTCTCCAAGTCGTGGTCCACGTTGTCCGGTTGGTCCTCTTGGTCCAGGTGGGATAAATTGTGCTCCAGGAGGTCCCATAGAAGTTGGTGGTCCCATTGCTCCAGCTGGAGATCTAGGAGCACCACCGAAATCCATGAGAGCATTCTGAGCTTCACGATTCATCCGCAATTGGTTCATATGATGTTCGGCTTCTTTTTTAGCCTGCTCCTTCTTTTCGAGCTCCTCGCGATCTAAAAAATCAAAAAAATATAAATGAAAATCTTTAAAAGTAAATTTTACTGACATTGTTCTTCCATTGCATGAACCGGTATCGCAAACTGATCACATCTAGCCATCAACTGTCGGAAGAAAGCTTCTCCTTCTTCACACTTTCGAGCAACATCTCGATAAACCTCGTAGGAAGCACACAATTCGTTCACTTTTCGATCGTATTCCTGCTTCTTCCGGGACATTTCTGTTCGTTCTTCATGAAAATCCGCATTTGCATCGGCAAATGCACGAAGGATCGCTTCTTGAGCAGTAACATTCAATCGAATAGCCGACTGACGAGTTGCGTGCTTGGTGATCTCAGTGGCCATGATTGCTTCAGCACCTGTTTCATTAGTTCCCATCAACTTAGTGGCAATATCATCGGCATTTAGCTCTGCGGCTAGCTCGACCAGAAAATCATGTCTCTGTTTTTGCATTTCCTCCACTTTCGCCACCATTTTTCGCATCTGTGCCTCTTCTGGAGTTTGTTCAGTGGCCGGTTTGCCAGTTTCTTCCTCTGTTGGCACAATTTTATGCCACATTTCTCCACATGATAACGTCAACAACTGCAAATTTCCAGAGTGTTGAGCAATCGCTTTGTTCAGTGACACGTTATTGGCTTTCGCCTGCTCCAAATGCTCTGCGAGCCTCTCCAACTCTTTTTGAATCAAATTGAATCCTTCGTCAGCTTTCAACCGTGGCAAGTCTATAGCGCGAAGTTTTGCGAGAAGAGTATTCAGTTTTGCTTCGGCAACACGAGCGGTATCCGATGATTCTCGCATCTTTTCAATCAGATTCGGCACACAATCCGGATAGGCTGTCATATCTGCATTTCTCTTCATTAAATCTTCCGGAATCTGGAACCACGCTTCTTTATTTTTTCCTTCTTTCAGCATGAATTTCAGTTTATCGAATTCAGCCAACTGGAGTTGATAGTTGAGATGATCATCATATGATTTGACGATTTCTTTCATTTCTCGATAGATTTCATCTTTCTTTTCCGAATATTTGTTATTAGCATCTTGAACATGTGATGGGAGAAGTTTTTCAAATAGATCCGCACCGCAAACCGATGGATCCAAAGGATTGAACTTTGGCACCGTCACTTTACACACCGACCCTTCTTTTCCAGCGGCATCAATCGCTTCTTCTTTTTTTGGAATACGATCGTGGTAAATGAAGTTATTCTCACTCTCCGCGTTTTTATGTCTGAAAATCAACTGTTCGGTGTGCAAAATCATCTAAAAAAAAAGTAGCACTTACTTTGCTTTTATGACATCAAACAAAAACGAGTAAGCGACGAAAAGTTCCGGATATCGTTCTCTCATTTTTCCACTTTGCATTGTTAAACGACACATGAAATCGTCAGCGATGGTGTAGTATTGTAACCGCCATCCTTGTTTCTTATCCACCTTTTCGTAGTTATCTCCAAGCGCCATATAAGCTATCACTCCGTAGATATCACTTTTCAGACGGCACAGCTTCGCGTAGTACTGGAAATTGGTATTCAAGGATTTATATTGAAGCTTTTTCGCATACCCTCTGTACACTTTCCGGAATATTGACACTCCAGTCATCGACAATTTTTTCGGTAGCTTCATACGATTCATGCAGCCAAAGAGACAGTTTAGCCGTCACCAATGGATTTCGATTTTCGAGTAACGACTTTTGAACTATGCATTCCTGTGCTTGCGCCTTTAAAAATTTCAGATTTTTGTTTTGGTTTTCAAAGAAACAACTCACCACAAGTACGTTATAATAAAAAGTGATAACATTAGCATCCAAGTCGACTGATGGATAGAAAAAGTCCGAATTTCTGAATGTGTTCAACTGTTCAAATGCAGTGGCTGCTTGTTGGAAGTGAGAGAAAGCGGTTTTGATGCTCTCAAAAAATCAATTGACGGTATTTTTCAACATTTTAGCTGTCTTACATCCTGAGTATCTCGAGGCTGTTCTGCAGCATATTGTGCATGACAGGCGCCGATATTGAACATCACTGAGGCCTTTTCGAATTCAATATCACAAATCGTCACCTCACTTTGCGCACTTCTCATATCCACTAGTCCATCGTGCCTGAGATTTGATATTAGAATAGTTATACCAGAAGAAATATATATGTACTCACCATGCAAAAGGTGTCTCCAACTGCTCACCAGCTCCCATCGGAAATCTCTTCTGCATCATGCACAATTGACCATAGTATCGCTTCAATTTGAGTATTTGCTCCACAGACGCCGCCGGGATGTTTGCTTCCTAGAAATTCTGATTTGATTTGATGAAAAAAAAATAATTGAAAACTTACAAATTTCATTTGAGCCAACTCGTCAAAAGCGGCATCGTACTCGTGTGGATCAGCGTTGAATGTTAGAAGAATGTGCTAAAAAAATGAAAGTATTTTGCTTCTTTTTACAGAAAAAGATATTTTTGTTCAATGAACTTTCAATCCGACTTTTTAAAGTTTCTACCTCTTTCATTCGTAATCTGAAGTCGAAATTGGGAATATTATCATAGGAGAGTGTCGACGTTCGGAACTGTGGTGCCATCATAGGCATTGTCGGAAGAGCCTCCATTGCTGGAGAATTTTTGAGGTTCCCCGGTGATTTCGAGCTGGAAATGAACAATATTATAAATTGCAAAACGGAGAAAAAAAACTATTTCACGGGGAAAAACAAAAAGAGGAGAGTGAGCTTTTCTGTTAATTTCTTTTTGTCAATAAACATGTTGTTATGGCTGAAAGCGGAACTAAAATCGATTTTTCATGACTTTTATCAATCTCTTCTTTTCATTTTTTTTTGTAAATATTTGATAAATAATAAAACACTAAACTGCAACTGGAGAGATTGGTTTCATAACTTTATATATTTTTCTTGAACATTTCATAATCACATTAGAGTCTTTTTCGCTTGTTATTGATTTTTGTGAGAACAATGTTTGGAAACTTTGAAAGCATAGGCACGTTTAAATGAAAAAAGCATGAAATCGATCAGGAAGTTGATGAGAAATAACGATAAACCGTTGAAAACGAAGCAAAAAATAAACAGGTTTGCTGACTGGAGGATGCAAGTGCGCTCCATCTGCGCCTTTTTTCAGAGGGAAGTCAAAATTTAGAAAGTGGCACTTCTGATCAGCTGATCTTTTCAGAAGTCAACACTTTGTTTCAAGACAAAAAGCATGAAATTAATCAGTTTGAAAGATAGAAAATACGAATTGGTGGCTCAACAAACTTATAAATGAAATTGAGAACTCCAATGAAATCAACAGCTATACAGAAGAGAATTGAATTATTTCGTTTCGGATGGCATTCAATCCTTCAGTTTTGTGTCCAAGAGATTTCATCATTATCAAACTATCGTCTGCCTAACTTCGATCTATTCTAATGACTCCTTCGTCCCTCTTCTTTCCTCTAGCATTTCACTCCATCCCATTTCTTCCCTTGAGTAAAATGGTTCATGCTCCCAATTCAAAACCCCAAAAATGAGATTTCTCTTGATGCTTGATGTCATTTTCAAAATAGAAAAGTTGCAAAGCGTGGGATGATCTTTTTTTTGCTTTGAAATGGCTTGCGGGGGTTGCAAATTCTGCAAGAAATGACACAAGATTATCAAATGATACTGTACCGTATGACTATTGTCAGACAAATTCATGGATATAAATACTGCTTTTTCTTTTCTTTATCAAAGATATTCGAACGATGAAAATCTTATTCTGTATCCTGATTTTCTTCTCGCTTTTCCCTCTTTCTGATCAAGTTGTCCTTGAAGACCTTGTCGATGGACTGAAGGAGATTGCACAAAGTATTCAAAACGTATTCGATGTTGTTAAGGTTCCGTTCCAGAACTTGGCAAAGACTATTGAGGATGTAAGTTCATTATGAAATCATCTACAACTGTTTGTACAACTATTCTTTCAGGACATCTGTACCCGTCTCACCGAACATGTGGTGATTCCACCTGATATTAAAACGGATGCAATTTCTGCTTCCCTTCTGGTTGCCGTCATCCGAGTTCGTGAAGTTTTGGCTGATTTGCTTTGTTCTAATTGGTCTAAGCCTAACAATTGATATCATGTGAAATTGTGATTGAATGAAATTTTGAGAGCATTGTTCTTCTAAGAGCAGCACAAAAATGTTTCAAAAGAGGAAAACAACTGCAAAGAGTTTTTCCTGTAGCCGTATTAAATTACGATCTCTTTTCATGAAAATTTTCAGATGTATGTTGCTAACATCTGAAAAAGATCGGTTTAGATTTTTCTGCTTCCAATTCGTTCTCCATTATTTCCAAACCTTTTTTATATTGTTAATTGTTGCGACTAACCGGTAATATTAGGACTAACGAAGTACTCTTTTTTTTTTTGGACTAACTCATTTTTTGAATTCAAATTTATTGAAATGTTATTAGGGAAACTAAAAAAGAACAGTTCAGAGGTTTGTTTTCTTCATTACTTTCATTCTGTTTTATTATTTTTTTTTTGATTTTCCATCCTAAGCCTAAGTTTCTTGGGTTTCATCATTACTGTTCTAGTGATTAATCGAACTCGCGACCTCAACTCTCTAACCGCGCGCGTTACCATGAACACCATGGAAAGGTTCTTTAACTTTGACACATAACAAATGCTGAACGCGTCCAGAAGTTGTGCACCATTTACTGAATGCTTTCTCAACCCAATTTTCATAATTTTTTGGGTAATTACTCTTGATAGCAGCTCTGTATGTACCTTGATCAAGTTCAAAACCTCTGATCAACAACCATTCTTCAGACATGATTTCTATACGATCTGTTCTCTGAACTTTTTTATTCAAAGTCTTTCACAGCCGGTATAAAAGAGTCTTGAAGCATTCAATTCGTTCAAAAATGTGTCTTCTTCTTCCTCTCATTCTGGTTATCTATCTTGCCTGCCCAGCTCAGGCGAACATTCTCGATGATGCTTGGGGTGGTGTGACCAGTGTTTTCAAATCAGTTGGAGATTCATTTGGATCTTGGTGGGATGAAAATGCCGAGGTAAGTGAAAATGATCTATTCAGCTTGAAAGTAAAAACAATTTCAGAAAATCTGCCCACAAGCCGTGTCGATCTTGGAAGGAAGGATGCGTGCCGATCCTCGTGGAGTTTCCGCTGTCATCTGGGACTTTTTATACTCCTGTAAAGAGCGTCAGGAGCAGGGAAGAGTCGACAATGCAGCTTGGTGGGGGAAATTCGGAGAGTTCCTCACAGCAATGTCTGGATTTATGCCTAGTTATCCAGCTTAGTTTCTTGTTCAGCGAATTTGTGATAAAGTTTTTTTTCGAATAAATATTTTACAGCATGCAATACCTTAGTTTCTGTGCTTTTTGATAGAAAGACTGGAAATTAAAGAGAAATAATTTCTTACGAAACAGCTTCTGAAAGCTGGAATTCATCGAAACCATAGAAAACTCTAGAGCTTATATCCTTACAGTATTCAGGGAAGAAAAATCAAGAAATCAAAATGAATTTGCATGTCAAAAGAATTGAAATCTATGATTTCTAGTCGATCTCTCGTGACTGCTCATTGTTCAGTTTTCAATATAAACCCATACAATCTAGAAAGAGAATATAAGAATGCGTTTCCATCTCTCTATCATTCTTCTTCTTTGCGTTATCCCAATAGTTCATCCATTTTCATTTGGCGACGTCTTCGATGGAATAAAGGATGCAGTTCAATCTGTCTTTGATTACTTCCACTCGGCATTGAAGGAGGATCCGCTGGTGAAAAATTCCTTACACATTTTAACTTTAAACAGAGGTTTTGCAGAAGAAATGTCAATATCTTGCTAATGAAGTGGAATATGGATCAACTCCAGTCGGTGCCCCAGCCACAGTCGAGTTCCTTTACGTCTTCAACAAGTGTCATGAAGTGTTGGGTCCTAACAGTTTGGCTATCAAATCGTTCTGGGCACGTTTTGGAAACTTCGTTAGAGCGTTGGCTGATTTGCCTTTCGAAGAAAGTTGTTGTTGAAAATTGAAGTTTCTGAAATAAAGAGTTATCATCATGCAATTATTTTTTATATCTTTTTTCAAAAAAATACGGAATACTGACAGCTCGTTCAACATATAGGCCTTTGAGTACAATCAAAAAACAAGAGTGATGGTTGTCTAGAAATGATGTTCTTCTAGCTGTCATTGCTCTTTCACTACTAAAACAGATGTTCAACGGGAGTTCCATAAATAAAACTGAAATAAGTTCAGAATCGAAGTTGAGGCATTGTTCAATCTGATCCAAAACTGTCGAAATGGTGGCAGCGGCCTACGCGGCCTGTCAATAAGTCAGGCCGTGGCCATATCACAAATTTTCGGAACTTCAGACTCTCTACTAGGGCGGCTAGGCCGCCGTAACTTCCGACACTGGAGCAACAAAATCCTAAACCCTGCGGTCCCTATTTCGATAGACTTTCTCTAATCTCGAAAATTGTTAGATACGAAGGGACGACCCATAAATTGCTGTGGTTGTTTCCAGATATCATAGTTGTCAAATCTTGGGCCGGCCCAGGAAAAAATCTTCAAGGCCTGGCCCGGCTCGAATGCCCTTCTCCGAAAAAGTTTGAATTTTTTCTGAAAGTGCATGAAAATCAGGTCACATGCTTTAAGAACCCAAAGCTACTCTTTCAATGCTAGTCATTAACCTGACGCACAAAATTGAAGCTGGGAAAATCAGCCCGTCGGTTCGCCCCGGCCCGGCCCGTGACAACTACTCCAGATATTCATTTTCTTATTGATTATTGATTATCCGAAAACAATGATACAGTACTGGCCATAATTATATTTCACAACGGTTTGTTGAGCTGATTTTCTGACTCTGGGCTTGTGCCACGTAACCGATAATTGTTCCTCGACTTGAAAAAATTTTGGGTATTGCAACGTCATTTTCCCTCGATTTCCAGAAAACCAAAAAATCAAGCTACATCAAAACACCATACAAAAACCAACAAAATCAAAATATTAACATAACAAAGGCATGTTTTCCAGATGAATCTTTGGTTGGTCTTTTGAAACATCTGAAACCCCTTATATACCCCGTGATATGATAACAAGAATCATTCGAAGATGCGTCTTCTTCTCCCAATTCTCCTTCTTTTTTGTGCCACTTCTACAATCCAAGCATTCTCTTTCGAGGAGCTTGGAGACTCAATTCTTGGTGTTGTTAAATCTGCTGGAAAATTCATCACCACTATCCCGGATCAATATAAAGAATGGAAGAGAGATAATGGAGAGGTATGTGATGTTACTATTATCCAAATTATCAAAATTCAATTTTCAGAGAAAATGCCACTTATATTTGGAGGACATAAAAATGTTATTGGCAACCGATTCTACATTTTTTTGGTACGAATTTTACGACTGCGATAAAGTTTTGAAGGATGCAGAAGTTGGTATTCGTACATTCTGGGGAAGACTCGGATACTTTGTCAGAGCCATGGCCAATTTGGCGTTCGATGTCGACTAATTTTTCGAATGTTTTCTTGTTTTCCAATAAATCAATGAGCATTATATATTTGTTTGGTGTTACATCTATTCAGAGAAAGAGAGTTCCGACTTTTTTCCCCAGATCCCGAAACTTTTGAATTAAGAGATCGGACAAGAAGGTGTGAAATGAAGAATAATGCAACAAAAAGTTGATTAAAACTTTCTCTTCAACTCCTCCTTCTTCTATCTTATTCCTACAGGAGGACAATACAACTGGTAACGGAACTTGGGGGTGCCTCCCTCATGGAACGAGGAGGAATTGTATTCAAGAAAGTTTGAAGAAGGGTGGATAATCCGCTTTGGCAGGCAACCATTCTCCCCCGATTAACCTGGATTCTTCTAGCCGCCCTCTAACTTCGAAGCTTTTGGTTGGCTAGCAGTTCCAAAGTCTGAGAATGAATGGCTTTGGATTTTTTTTCTATATTTTCGAATCAGTTGAAATTCTTTTTTTCAATTTCTTTTCCGAAAAGCTGAATTCAAGGCTACCCCGGATCAGAACCGGCCAAATCAGAACCCAGGTTTGATCTTGTGGGTGCCTCGATTTTGTAAAAACTGTGAATAAAAAATAGAAAATTGATATAGGACTAGAATTCATAGGATGTGATAGAGAATTTTTTACGTCATCAGTTTCCAAAGAATGAGGGTTCTGCTTCGGTCAGTTTTGATCTGGCGAGAGAATATTTTTCTTACATTGGTTAGGAATTTCCTATAATTTTGTGGTCTAAAAGTAGATGCTTCTGTGAGTGGATTCTGAAATTTCCAGCCCTCACTGAAGCCTGAGAGTCTGGAAATCTTAATCTGAAATCGTCCCGTCAAGACTGCATTGTAAGTAAGGGGGCATAGCCAGATTAAAGTTTCCGGACTCTCAGGCTCCAGAGAGGGCT